>JALMQS010000101.1:11078710-11095253 GCA_024734495.1 Forficula auricularia
ATGCAATGGGGTTAGGGAGGGTAGGTGGTTGGAGGGGTCTGGAAATTAGTTTGGTAAGGGGACGTTTAAGGGGAATATTCCTGAGTGTGAGAATACTAACCTTTATAGACGTGGAGGTGGTGGTGTAACTCAGTGTATCTCGTTGTACTAGTTTGATAAACTACTGAATTTACTCTTATGTTTCAAGTTCTACGTTACTGAAGTTAATCTGATGCAATGAATTTAAAAAAAAAATAAAAAAAAATAATTGTAAATAGGCAAAAATAAAATAAAAATACTTAAATGAATTCTAGCTGCAAAGGAGAATGGGGAATTTTCTTAACAGTGAAAGATAATCAAGAATTCAATGTATAATATATGATTTATTGAGGTCCTTGGTGAATTTAACAGTCAGAAAGAATTAATTGATTTGATGGCTTTAAAGGGTGAACGGAGATCGTTCAAAGAAATTAAGATTGATTACGTTTGCTCTTGAAGTGTGCTGACTGGTTCAAATACTTCAACAGCGCTAGCTGTGCCGCACTCCCTCTCGCTCAGGTTCCGTAGACTGCCACGTCGAAGAGTGTGTAACGGGCCTGGAGTCTCGCCTTTTTGATAATCCTCCGTGATGTCTTCACGAGAGCCGGACAGATATTCTTGTCCGTGCTATTCAATTAGCTATCGTGCTAATGATAGAAGTGCCAATGGAGGGGCTAGCAAGTTGATGAATGAAAATGCCCGCAAAAACGACTCCAGGAAGAAGAAATATACTCGTGAGATCGAGTAATAGAGAGAGTGTATAATATAGCGGATAGCGTAATAGCGCTGGGTAAAGTAATAGAGAGTAATAGAATAATAGGTAGAGGTATAATACAGAGATGTAAGGTAAGCGCTGGATAAAATAATAGAGAGGAGAAAAGGAAGAAGAAGTCTCTCTATTTCTCCGTGTTGGTCCTTTTATGCATTTCATACTATTCTCCGTTTTCTATCCCTTCTACGGTACATCGCCAATCATAATGTTCTATTTTGTTAAATGAGGGTGTTTGGACCCTGACTAATCTCATTCCCCTGACTATATTCAGAACTGGGCCTTAAAGCTCATATACCACGAATGACTTTAGATAATCCCGGCTTAAGCCAGCTTCTCTTTAAATATGAAAAATAAACTAATTTTTACGAAATCTATTCTATATTTGGCTTGACTGGTTAATCTCTTTCCTATTTTTAAGTTATTAAATTAATAAATTTTGAAAAAGTTCAGATTTAAGATTTTTTAACTCTACTATGCATAAAAAAAAACATACTTCTAAATTCGATTCTTTGTTCAACAATGTGCGAAAATGGGTTGTTACCATTTTAACATTATAATCCCTTTTCATTTCATATTTATTTTTCCTTAGAATATTGTTTATATTTTCATTAGTATTAATATAGAAATATCATAGATCTAATTTTTAGTAATATTGGAGCTCACTCGCATTATCAGAATATGTCCCAGGACTGTCTAGTACCAATTGATCCCCACCATCCTGTCATTACTATAGACTTTACCCTGACCTCTAATCAGCCCTATGATAGACAGAATGTCCATTTTCGTAACTTCAAAACTACAAATTTTTCTATCTTCAACGATAGAATATCCTCTATTGACTGGAGTGACTTGTTTATGGATAACACTGTTGATGATTGTGTGAAATTATTATACGATGTTTTAGATAAGGTTGTGGAAGATTGTGTGCCTAAAATAACTGTCTCTAACTGCTCTTATCCAAAATGGTTTACACCTGAACTGAAATTATTAAATAGTAAAAAGAAACTTGTTCATAGAGAATACAAGACTCTAGGATTATCAATAATTTATGATGAGTTCTCTAGATTGAGAGCGGAATCTAAAAAACTAAACAGAAAATGTTATATAAATTATATAAAATCTCTTGAGGCCTCAATTTGTACTGATCCTAGAAATTTCTGGTCCTATACTAAGGGATTAAAATCCTTGCCTCAAATTCCTGAAAGTGTTAGATTTTTGAACAGATTTAGTTTGTCGGAGAGAACATCTGTAAATTTCTTTGCCGATTTTTTTTCTAGTGTTTATGTTAAACATAATCTTTCTTATGCTAACAATTCATCAATGAATATATTACATTTATCTTCGATAGAATTATCCTTAAGTAAGATTATTGAAAAAATGAAAAAATTAAAACCAACTTATAACCTAGGCCCGGATGGCATCCCTTCAATTCTACTAAAAAAAGTTGAAGCCTTAGCTATCCCTTTCCATCTGATATTTAATAAATCACTCACCTCAGGAGTTTTTCCTAAAAAATGGAAGCTAAGCTATATAAAACCTCTATTAAAATCAGGCAGTTCGGTTGAGGTAATAAATTATCGCCCTATATGTCATTTATCTGCCATTGCTAAACTTTTTGAATCCATTGTCTATGATATTATTTCTCCATTATGTAATGACTTCATCATTACAGAACAACATGGATTTCGGCCAAACAAATCAACCACCTCAAACCTTCTGCTATTTGAAGAACATATTCTTTCGTCTTTTGCTAGAAAAAAACAAGTAGACGTGATTTATACTGATATTAGCAAAGCTTTTGACACTGTAGACATTGACTGGCTTGTGTTAAAATTAAAAGACTTCGGTTTTGATGGTACGTTGTTGAGGTGGCTGGATAGCTACTTACATGATAGACAACTTCAAGTTAAGATTAATAACTCTTTATCATATGCCTATGAGGCTAGGTCAGGGGTCCCACAAGGGTCCCATCTGGGTCCCCTACTGTTCTTAATTTTTATTAATGATGTCTCTTACACTTTTAATAATGTAAAATTTCTTCTCTTTGCTGATGACCTCAAGCTTTTTCGTGAGGTTGAAAATTTTCAAGACGCTGTGATACTACAAAATAATTTTGTAGGGTTAATCAACTGGTGTGATAAAAATGGCCTCAAGATAAATTTCAACAAATGCTTTTCCATGTCTTACTATAGAGGAAAAGAGAGAGTAAATTATGACTATATGGACATTGATAATAATATGTTAAAGAACATATCTACTTTCAGGGACCTAGGTGTAACGTTTAACAGTTCGCTTGGTTTTGAAGAACATATAACGGAGATAACAAATAGTGCGATGAAGCTACTTGGCTTTATTACCCGTAACACGAATCACTTTAGAAACATATTTGCGCTGAAAAATCTATTCTGTTCTATTGTTAGAAGCCGCTTGGAATACGCTAGTCCGATTTGGTCACCCTATTATAAAACTTATATTCAGAGACTTGAACGGGTGCAGAGAAAATTTCTGAGATATATTGCCTTTAAGCTTCATATCCCAATCGCGGAAATATCGTATGACGACCTGTATATAACACTACATATCTTGCCGCTTGAAATGAGGAGAGAACAGGCAGATTTTCTTTTTCTCTGTAATCTCATCAATGGCAAAGTGGACGACTCTCGACTCTTGGAATTAGTCACCTTCAATGTTAGCAGCCATAGAACTAGGAATCCAGAAATACTGTCGATTCCTACCCATAGATTCTCATACCTGATGTACTCGGGTATGAGTCGCATATTAAGAACAGGAAATCAGAATATGACTCTCGATATATTCAATTCATCCAGAAATGAGATTAAAAATCATTTTTTCCGAAAGCTTGGCGCATAAATGTTTGTATTTATGTTTGTGTTTTTGTTGTATGTACTTGTACTTATATTTATATATGCTTATATTTTGTATTCATCTCTAATTCTGTAATTATATTTGTATTTATATCTGCATTCATATCTAGATTTGCATTCATATTTGTGATTATATTGGTATCTGTATCTGTACCTATATTCTATAGTTGTTTTTTTTCTTGTATTTGTTTTGTGTTAATATTTAAAATTATTGTTAAACATTTTCTTTCTCACTACTACTCTATTGTATAAATTGATTAAAATTGGGCTTTCTGCCCGTGTATATATTAATAAATAAATAAATAGAATTCTCTTTAATTGTAAATTTATTTTTAAATAATACTTTTTGTGTTCCTTTTATATGGGTATCGATTGGTATGTTATATTTATAATTTTTATGGAGGATTTGGTCAAAACCATCCTCAGTGACCAGCTGTTCTGGATGGTGGCGAGCGCTGCTGGATAATTCCACGGCCGAGGACCCACTCCCGTAATCCTAGTCTTTTTTATTGGCATTAATACTGCCAAGAGATCCTACTCTTCTTCTAAAATAGTTACATTCTTCTCTTGAGCCTCCAGATTTTTCATCTTCATTTTCCTTTTTCTTTTTTCCCAATTCGTTATCTTTTTTTATATTAATATTAGGCTCTTCTGACGGGGACACAGGCAGTGGTCTCTTTTTAAAGTTAGTCTCTTTCTTTTTTCTAAACTCATCCACAATAAGTTTATCGTACTTTATCACTGCGTATTTTCCCATCTCTCTGGCCCTCAGCATTTCCGGAATCAATTTTTTTCTGATTTCCTGAATATTTTTTGGAATATCTTCTGTCACGTATTGAGGAAGATTTTTTATTTTATTTTTATTTTCCATTATAATTTTTTTATTGCGAGTAGAGATCAAGGATATAAGTATTGGTCTAACTTTTCCCTCTCGAGGACGCCCTATTCTTCTCAAGTAATCCACCTGATTCATATCAAACTCGCCATGAATATTTCCTTTTATGAATTCGACACTTTTTCTTTCTAAGTCAGCCAAATTCGATTCTTTTTCTTCTAGGCCATGTAGTATAATGTTTTTACTTTTTATTTCTCTCTCGATTTTATTCAATCTATCCTCCAATTTCAGAGTTCTGCCTTCAATCATTTCATTTATTTCTCTTTTCAATTGTTCATTACTCCGATTTAATTCATGAATCAACTCATCCTTCCATTCCTTCAGAATTTCGATCAGCTCGTTTTTATTCATTGTTTATTATTATTGAAATAAGAAATTACAACTCACCGAATTGGAGGTTAAAGGCTATCTCGAGCAGATCAGACAGGAGACGTCCGTCCTCGACCAAAGCTCAAACAGCACTCTTCCTTTTTATATACAAATTAAATATAAGACACTTTTATAATAAAATATTAATAACTATCTGAGAATAATTTGTAATAAATTATTATTTAATTGTCTTAAATTTTTCTCAACATCCTAACAATTATTCCATCTCTATGTGATACTAGCATATTTATTTTGAAATTATACGCCACTGCTTTGGTTCTCTAGTTCAGTGCTTCTCAACCTTTTTCATGCCACAGCCCCTTAAATCTGAGAAAATAATCTGCGGACCCTGGAAAAAAACAACATATTTTAGTCGTCAAATTTTTTTATTTCACATGTTTATATTTTTCACAAAGAATAGGAACTTAATTACAGTTTTTAAAAATAAAATAAGAAATACTATACATAGCATGAAAAAGCATAAAAATGTTCATAAATAAATATTTGTACTTTCTACTGAAAATTTTCGCGGACCCCAGGGTGGGAAGCACTGCTCTAGTTGATTAAAAACTATTCTTTGCGAAGGAGCTCAAAAGTATAACACTAGCCTGTGATATTAAACTTTTTAAAAGTTGTTCATATTATTGAGTAGTACCTATTTATCTAAATACAGTAGAAATTAGCATCTAAAAAATTTGATCACATCATAATTTTTTTGAAATTTTCAATTTTTACTCACTTTTTCATTCATTTCAAACCGAATCTTACTTAAAAATTAACGTTTTAGTATTTTATTTTTTATTCTTCTATGTGCCTATAAGTAGATAAGAAAATTCTAAATAGAAATATATAGAAGTATTTTTACAGTCCAAAAAAAATAGGGCTAGTCCACCACTTATACATATATTATACCGTCTTAATGCTCTTGGTCTTACTTTGTGAAGAAATCTAATGAGATACGAAAAAAAAGACATTTGTTTTCTAATTTAGTAGTTAAAAATCTATAAGAATCAGATAAAACAGCTCAATCCAACACAAATAGTATAGAACATTTTTTTTTAATTTATGAAATTTTGTTCTGCTATTCTTATTGGTTTTCGAGATATAAATTTGACTCAGGGTCGTATACCTATGGCATTTAAACTTATATATGAAAAATATGTATGCAAGATTACAATTTTAAAGTCGAATTGCTCGAAATGTATTTATCCTATCGATATGCCGTTTCCTTATTCATAATTGGAATGAAATCGAGCCTTGATTCGATATTAATTGTTTGATAGATTAAACAAAGTCATATAATTCTAAAAAATGTTTGTAATATCGACACTCCGTTTACTCCGTAATTTGGGGAAATTCTTCACATATAATTTGCTTCATTATCTTATTTATTTATTATAAAAAGAGCTTTTCGTGCGTGCCTTCGGCACGCCCTCGGAGCTCGACCCTACGGACTGGTGGCCTGGCGGGCGGCGTCTCGGTCCAAAATTTTTATTCCTCTTAAAAAACCTCACTCCAAATGTATACCTGTAAACTCCCGAAAATACATACTCTCTTAAAAGTTTCGCCTCATTTTCGTCCTGACACAGCTAGAGAAATGAGAATCTAGATATAAATCTGGGAGTATTTCTTATTTCTATAATCTACAGCATTGTGATATTTTTTGTGTGGAAATATGTAGATTTATTTAAATAAGTGGGATCGTGTGAGGAGGAGAATTATATTATATCATTTTTTTTAAATTTGAGATCGATAATCGATATAAGGCTCCAAATATTTAAAAGAGATCAGGTGTTGTTTGTATGACAGGCTGCTCCAGTATTGCCATGAGAAACTCGGGCGTGCGTTCTTTCTGCGCGCAAAGAAAAGCAAATTGAATATTTAATTTTTGAGTGGTGAGAAGGGCGGGGAGGAGGAATAATTGTCAATATATTTAATGTTTCTTAATTTAAAATCAATTGGAGTGTTTCATTTCAAAATTCGAGTCCAAATTACGATTATATTTCAAATTTGCCGCAAATATGCCGACAGCGCTCCCTGTCGGCGGCATTAAGTCAGCGTTGCGGCAAATTAATCTGGACTAATCTATATAGTATATAATGCTCTGAGGTGGATACCTCGTAGAGCAGAAATAGAAAGAATACAGAAATAGTAACATTTAAATGAGTAAGTCTCTCTGTAATCAATACAAGGCCAACACCTCCCAACCCAGAGAGCAATCCAGAGTCAGCACCAGCAGGCGAATCAACCCCTTATCATATATCATAGTTGTAAACTAGATGATATTACAATGAAAGATCGGAAGTTCATAATAATAATGCTCACATTTTCATTTTGTTATAATAAAATGTCTTCCTATTATTTAATTATACATTTTTGTACTTTCAGTTTTAGGAATTCCATAAATTTAATAGTGAATGGGATAGAATTGCCCCCTTTTTTTAAATAATGTTAAAGCGACCTTGAGTTTAATAATAACTAGCCCGACCGGTCACCTCCTCCAATTCCTTTCTCTCTCTCGCTCCTTAAGTTCATTCTTGCACACATTCACCAAGAGGACCACATCTTCATTCTCAATCCGCCTCCGGCATCGGATACCCCATTATTAAATGAAAAACGAGATTTTTAGATTTATTCAATGCTATTCACATCTGTATTTAATTTGGTCGTATTTTTATAAATATATATAATTCAACAAATATTATAATAATATATATACTTTAGTTATTTAAAATAAAATATTATAAATATATTTAATTTGTTTTAATTAATATATAGTTCACTAGTATCCAAAGATTAAGCTAGACTTATGTTACACGTTACACCTTAGAAAAACTCAAAAGCAGCATTATTAATTAGTGCTAGTAATTAATTCGATTTAAAAAATGATTTTTTATTTTTTTTATAAATTAAAACCAATAGAAACACAACATAACTCATAGCTTAATATAATTGAAGGAAAAAATGAGAGCTTTTCAGTACGCTCTGAGAAAATTTTGGTGATTTAGCAATTTTATGTCAGCGAAGGGGTTTGTGCTACAAATATGAAAATTGACAAAAAGGTTTAGTCTATTAATACAACCATGTTTATCAAATTTCTTCATTAACTACGAACATTAAGAGCTCTTCATTATAACGATTTAATTCTTAATGCGAGTTTCCGCATTTTTATCTGGAAGTTCTGAACTAAGCTATCAAAATCTTAATTTAAAAAATGAACTCTCCACCACCTTCGTTCTTGAGATATTGTATCGGAATCTAGACACACAGTGTAAAAAAAAAAATTGAACATGAATTTTGTCCACGTTTCAGAAATTTCTAATAACGAATAGGCAAAAAAAAATTCGAGAGAATTTAACATTTGGCTAGCTATGTTCCCTAAATCTATCGGGTATTTTTTAGAGATAAGAGAAACTCTCTAATAAAGACTAATTTATTTTACTTGATTGCTTGTATAGTTTCTGTTTTGTCCAACTTTTGAAAACTTCATAATAATTCGTAAGTGGGGATAAGGAACAAGAGGTCGTTTTGACTTGATTTACCTAGATGATGATATTTCACAGAAATTTATCGTCTTGATATGATAATTAAAATTTGTCGGCAAGAATATTTCATAGAAATGATATTAAAGTATTTTTCAAGTTTTCAGAATTCATTTTAAAAAGTAAAAGATTTGTGATATATTTTTATTGCATGATTCTCTGTGATTCTGCAATTCTAATCCCCAGGTGCGGTGCTGGAAAGTATTATTCTATCTCAGAAATTCATCACTCTCAAGATAATGTAAATTTCGCAAGCATTGACAAAAATGAGTGATGTTGTTTTGAACCTTTTACACGTTCTTATTTAAAAATTTAAGCTTGAGAAATTACAGAGCGCTAGTCATAGTTTTCCATTTCTGATGTAGATATTTCATATTCAAATTAATTATAAAAAACTTTAAATCAATAACATATATAGTCTGTAATTTAATTCTAAAGATTCTTTCTAAAGTTTTCTTTCACAAATTGTATTATTGGAAGGTCTTAAAATAAAATCCATGTTTTATTCATAAGTGATTATTGGGCGACTCTAGATACTTGATAACATTTTACCTTTATTTTAAAGACATAGATGTTGACTAAAGATAACTTTTTTGATTATGTGAAAGTTGTCCTTATAACAGCTCAATTTCTCAGGGTTTCTTATATTATTAAGATTCATCGAAGTTGACAGTTAATTATGTGACACTTTTTGTGTAGGATCCTTATAGGTATAAAACTTTTTCGTTATCTGAAATCTACGTCTGTTCTAGCAGCGTCAGTCCAAGCAGTTGCGGTTCTTTTAATAAATTGGACGACAATTCACACACATTACACACCCTTACAGATTACAGATATATTATATTGAAATAATTATTTTATTGTATTATATATAATAGAATGGTTTGTGTCTACGGTTTATAAATTTAATTGAAGATTTCTACCTATATGAACAAAATAAGTTTTACATAAAGAAAAATTAATCAAAGTTGAACGTTTCGTCGATGTATTTCGAATTTATCAGCAATATAGATTTTAAATAATAAAATAATGAAATCAAAGTTGCTGGTGTAGATCTTAGAGCATTACTCTATGGTGTTGATAAAGTCGAAATAGATCGACGAAACTTTAACTCTGATTAATTTTTATTTTTGAAAAAATTATTTCGTACATATTCTTATACTAAACATCAATTAAACAAATAAAATAATTATATCTACTTTGATCTAAGATTTTCTTTCAGTAAATTTATAAAATCAATAATATGGCAATTGAACCTTCATGATAATATGTTGAAATACATATTAAAAAAAATTCCATCTATTTTTGTAAAATTCAAAAATTCTAAAACACTCACTTATTAGAATTAATTAAATAAATTATATGAAAGGAACAAAGGGTTTCAAGAAATTTTCCTTGAGAAAGTTCGTCCAAATTTTATTTTGCTATATATTCTCTCACATAGAGAATATTAAAATTTTATAGTGCTACGATCACTTATAAAATTATATTTGCACATTTGTCATTTTTAGTTTAATTTATTTCAAATTTAGTACTTGAAGCCCAAGGATGTCTGTCATTAACTAGATGTAAATAATTAAAAAAGCATTAGAGATACCAAAATGTTTATATTAGTGATCACTAAAATATCTATTTTATATTTTGCAAATAAAGTACAAACTCTTAAAGTTATTTAAAACGATAAGGAAGCGAAATATATTCAATATTTATTTGAATGGAGTTTATTGAATAACATCGCGATTCTATTAAAACTCGCATTCAACTCATTTGAGGTCTTAAGGAATTCGAGCACGTCTTCTAGTTTTATTCAGGGCTGGAAATGCTTAGATTAGTGTAGATAAGAAAGATTTCTTGTCTGAAATTTGGGTCGAGGATTTTAAAAGGGAATTTAGTTTGTGAGATACTTTAGACATCCCAGGTCTGGAATGAGATCTCTTAACTTAGAGGTCCCCAAGCGCAGGAAGACTGTGTATTTATGATAAATACTTCAGGACGTGTATTATCAGAGATTAGAATAAACTCCCAATACAAGACTTATTATCATTCTAAAAACTTTTGTGAAAGCTAGCTAGAAGCCTCCTGATCACTACTTACATAATAATTAATGTTAAAAACTTGTAATTTTCTACTATTTAGATTTTTTTATTATTTACCTTTGTTTTTTTAGTTCTTTTTTATTTGGCATTGAAATTTTTCTTATTAATTATTACTCTATAAAATAAGTATTTTATTGTAAAAATTCGAAAAGAGATAATTAAACCCAGACCCGCTAATTAAAATTATTCATTCAAATTCTTGAATTCAAACTTAATACTTAAAACTAGAAATAATAAATTTGTGTGTTGGTACTTTGCAGATCAAAATGATATACTGGATAATTCTTTTGCGTTCGACCAGCCTTAATGAAACTAGAATATTGATTAAAATTTTTTTCTAGTTTATCCACTACGTTTCGATTTCTAATTGTGAACCATTTTTAAATGATGATAAAAGATATATTTCAAGTACAGTCCATTAATATATCCCTAGTAGCATAATGTTTCAAACTATATAGTAACTATATTATGCCTATATAGATTCTCGAAATCTATACAGGCACTATATGTCGTTACTATATAGTTTGAAACATTGTGCTCTCTGTTAGCACAATCGGTCTAGAAGAATTTTCTAGACACTTGAATATCTTCTAAACATCTTATTAAAGTCAATAAGAGCTGAATAAGACAACTTCTAGAGCTGGCGTGCTATCTGGGATGTACATGAAATGAATGCGATTTCACTACTTGGAAACGTGTTCAGAATATAAATTCAAAATAGCATAAAAATTTTAACCAATTTTCAAATTGATCCAACCCTAAAGAATCCTACAACTTTAAAATAAGAAGTATTTGTCATGATTACAAAATAAAATAAATTGTATTAAGAATTCGTTTCTTAATTATACATTTTAAAAAATTTAAAGATCACCTAACTTAGGAAAGCGAAATAGAATGATCTATAATTATAGTAAGACGTATAGTCAATTAATTAAAAAGAAGAACACTTCTTAATTACTTTAAAATTTATCTATCTATTTTAAAGAATAGTAACAATATGAAAGATTTCAATTTGCTGATGGTAATAGAATCAAATTTTCTTAGAAAATCATAAGATGGTTTCATCTATTAAATCCGATGGAATGGAATATTTTTAATTATATGTCAGAAGGGTTGTTTTTATAAATATTCCATTCCATCGGATTTAATAGATAATACCATCTTATGATTTTTTAAGAAAATTTGAATCTATTACCATCGGCAAATTGAAATCTTTCATATTCAATTAGGAACAGTCATTCAATTGCCCTTCGAATTTTGAATCTCTTCAAAATTCGAAACACTCAACGACCTTTATTTAAATTATATGGGATGGCTATATGTTTAAATTTAGAATCACTAGATCGCGATTAGAAATTAAGATAACAATCTTTGAGTAAAATATTTAACGCGTTCACATATGTCAGGGAGGTTTGCTCCTCACAGGTGAGCCAGATGGCCCGGATTGCTGTTACTGGCACTCGGGTTCGATTCCCGAGTATGTGAAAAATAGCCCTTCTGGCATTTAATTAACAATATTCCATTCCATCGGATTTAATACTAACATTATTAATTGTAAATTTATTATTCAGACATTTCGAACAATTTACTTAGATTAATATCATTAGTTTGGTTTATAATTGAGAGAAAATTGAAAAATTAACATTTATTTTTATCTTCCTCTTTTTTTTATTTGGGTTATAATTTTTTCAAATTTATAGTAAAAAAAGTAATTGATAAATTTATGTCGAGTCTAGCGACAAAGCGTGTTGTTTTTGAACTTTGAATGGGGTCAGCGATTGTTAAATTCACATTTTTGCAAGTCATCATGTATCATGTTATATCATATGAGGTGGTGAAGAAGAAGAAGACTCGTTGCCTTCAGGACAAAAAATATTTAAGTAAAGGTCACACACTGAGAATAAAGATTTGGAAGGACGTTGTGTTTTTTATCATTCCGAATAGAGACAAATAGATTAAAATATTTTCTTCTATTTAATATATACAAGGTATACAAGTAATCAATATAATATGTTAAATAAAAATATATAGTGATTTTCATTTTTTTTTCTAGAAGATGGAAAAAGCGTGCCGGGCATCTAAAGTATAGGTTTCACTCCTGATTTGTCTTTTTGGCTTATTAGTGTTTAGAAATGTTTGAAACGTGGAGTAAAATCAATTAAATGTATGATGGATTCAATATCCACGATAGTTCAATAATGAAAAGTCGTAGTAAGATAGTTCTGATGTCAAAATGTATATTTCCAGAACAAAGAACTAGATTAGATTTTAAATTTTCTAGCTTCTTAATGCCCGGATAATACAGAAACTCAGATAAAAATAGAACCTATGGCGAGCTCTTGATGAATGTAGCTAATGAGTTAATTTTTTTTTTTTTTTTTTTTTTTAATGATATTGATGTGAGAAGGAGATACACCAGAATGTGCATCCCCTAAAGGCCTGTATGGGCTGGCCCCTCCATCGTGAAAAGAACAGAGTAGAAGGAAAAGAAGCCGGGATCACGAGCCAATCTCAGAAACTTAGATACAATCAAATATCCAATTTACTAAGGTTTTAGGGGCTTCGAGCAGTGGTAAATTCTCCGCGCGATAAATTAGGTTAAATTTATCTCCCACTTAATTTGACACGCAAGTTTGAATTAATGTCCCTTTTTGAAAATTAAAGCATATTTTTTTCTGCTTAGGTGTCTTTGATAGCTCAAGAACGCATGGTCGTTAAAAGCTCGCTTGGATAACAACAATTTTTATTTCCAGAACGAAGAACTGATAGGCTTTGTAGGTTCCGAACTTCTGAATGAAAGATGAGGAAAATCAGAAAAATGTAAACATTTCACCCTTTTTGAAGGCTTTTATCTAATGACTAATGAGATAATTTGTACCAAGCTTCAATTTCTATATAAATACGCTCTCTAACAAAAAATTGTTAAATCTTCTAAATTCGCACAGAGCCTACTGAATCACTTACATTTTTTTTTAACTTTTTCATCCATTATTCAATTGTTTTTTCTGTGAGGAAGTAAAGATCGTATTTACTATTTGATTAAATTATAAATCATTCTGACCTGATACAGTCAATGTCTTCATAATAAAAATAAAGAAAGATGAGATGAGAAATAGAATTAGAGGAGAAGGTCGGATTGAATAAGTAGATTTTGTTTTATATTAAATTTAAATTATTTGTGATGATGGCATATTTGACAAAACCAAAATTTAGAAAAAATTCAGCTAACGACTCTAAAGTTCTGATAAAAAATTATTTTTATTTATTTATTTAATTTTTTAAATACCACTGTGGGACAAACTGTCCACGGATTAAATTCAATATAAAAATGGCATCAAAGATCTTATTAGATAAATTTGAATAAATGTCAGAAGGGTTGCCGGCCCCTTGGGAATCCGGGCCTATCCTAATGCTATCCGGACAATTGGCTATTGTTTGAGAGGAACCATCGTTGATCCGAACGAGGGTTTGCTATTTTGAAATACTTTCAAACTTATTTAAATTTAATAATATCGTAAAACCTAAATTAAACTAAAATCTAGAGTGGTCAAAAAAATTACATTATCTTTGAAACTGGACTTCTATATCAGCAAACCAAAATATAAGCTGAGATTAAAAGAATATATTATAAAACTTCTGCTTAAGCAAAGTTTTTTAGGAGGACGAAAAAATATTTCTTGGACCACGACGAGATCATTTTTTTTAAAACTTTGCACTTGAAACAAATTAGCTCTGAGCGTGCCATATATTGATAAATAATTCACTAATTCTTCCGAATTAAAAATATAAAAGAATAATAAGAAAAAAAAAATTATAATTCTAATTCTAATAATAATTTAGAAAGAAGAATAGAATAGATTGAAATCTAAAATCCACTGGAAATCCCGTACTGACTATTCATGGACACAAGAGGTGTGAAATTAGAAATTTCGAGGATAAGCTTAATGGGTGTATAGGTAATTTTAGCTTTAGGCTACAGGAGATATGTTTAGAAAATTTATTCATTTTTTCCAGAAAACAATAAATGAAACAAACAATCGACTTGTATTAATTAGAAAATATCACTTAATGCATAACTACTGTTTGGTTTTGTATTCCGATCCAGACGCTGCCCCAAATTTTCACAACTACAACGCTCAAATTCGCTCCTCTCTCGATCTTATGGAGAGAGGCCTTCAAGCATTCTCTTGCCATCTTGGCTACAATTTAGAAGCGAGTAATTAAACTGATGAGAAATTTAGCATTTTCTAGTTCACTCGATTCCCTGACCCATTATAGCAGCGAGTGCGCCCTTTCCCTTTACTATATTCCCTTTATTATATAGGTAGAGTTTGTTCTGACGAATCTGAGTTAATAATAACTACTTCTAAAGACTCATTTGTAAAAAACATTCAACGTTCAACACTTCTTCGTAATTAAATTATTCAATTTAAAAAATGTTACAATTCTAACAAATATATGCTCGTACCTACTTGTTTATTTTTATGATTTTTAAAAAAGGAAGCTCGCTCGAGCCTCTTGTCCAGCAACCTTTAACTCTCAAAAACCAGCATCCACGAGGGGTGAATACGGGTATAACGTAATAAAAATTATCCATAATAGCTCGGATACAGTAGAAAATAATTTCGTAATTTTTTCCAAGAAAGTCAAATCTAGTTATTTCTCTCTGCAACTTTTATAAGGTCCCTATTTGGTTCGAAACCCTAAAAATCTGAAAATCATCTATTCTCATTTATTAATCAAAATCAGCTATTTATTATTTAGAAATTTTATTTTCATTTAGAAAAATATTATATATGTGGGATCTGTGCTCTTCACTAATCCCTATCGTGTAGGTTCACTTGTGGCTTGTTGCGTTATGTGTCTAAGGGTTTATCAAATAAAAGGTTCACTTAAGATAAAATATTTATTAACACGTATAATATTCTATATACAGGTGAATGACAACTTTCATTCGAAGGGCATTAATTATAAAGGCGTAATCGTTAATTGTAAATGACAGAGTTCGTTATTCGTTAAGCGGAAGGGGTTGAATCTGTCGTGTCGTTATACGTTTGAATCTGTTCGTGTCAGTGGCGTAGCGAGCTTAACTCGCGCCCGGGGCACAATACCTTTTTAGCGCCCCCCTCCCATTCGAAAACCATATAATATTATATGTAAAATATACTCGCAAATTAATAAATAAATAAAGTAAAATAGTCATAGGCTCAAGCTGGGCTTTAAATTTGAGACAAAAAATGTAGTTGAGAAAACAAGACTAGATTTTGAAATGTATATGATCATCTAGAATTAGTTCAAAAGATACCTATTATTTATTTTACATATTTATAAAGAAATATTTTAAAAACACGCAGTTTTAAAACAATAAAAAAGTAATTATTTATTATCTTTAAGGAGATACATATATTTAATAATAATATGATTATAATAATAATACATTAATAAAACTAATTACTATGTATAAATTTTCCTTGCTTTTGATGTAGCAAATTTATCAATAATATCATCAAAGTTGATCATTTCATTTCTATTATGAATATATTATTACAGTTTGATTTAGACTATTAGTGTTCCTTTTTTTTCCTTTTTATTTACGAATTAACATTTATTATATTACACTGGCTCTAAATTTAAAATATATTTTCCAGAAATTATAATAAAAATAAAAATTATCCAGCAATTTTATATTTTGCGTACCATATGGCGCCCCTTGTGAGTAGCGCCCGGGGCATGATGACCCCCCCCCCCCTCGCCACGCCACTGGTCTGACTGCTGTCTGTTCCTTGACATTCACCTGTATATAGAATATTATACGTGTCAATAAAAATTTTATTGACACATTGTTTAATTCTTAAGTGAACCTTTTATTTGATAAACCCCTAGACATATAACTCAACAATCCACAGTGAACCCACAGAGATTAGTGAAGAGTACAGATCCCACATATATATGTAGAAAGGGGGGGG
>JALMQS010000101.1:11095263-11167553 GCA_024734495.1 Forficula auricularia
CACATGCATATGAGTGTCAGCTGACCAGCCCTCTCGAACACAAGTTGCCATAATAATATTTATTACATGCTTTTAGCCTGAAGGGACAATGGTTCCTAAAAAGAAAGAATGCCGCCTTCACAAGGGCACACAAAGCCCAGCCGGACATCTGTCGAACACATGATGCTAAACAGAATTCACTTTTAAATTAAATGCTTAATTAATCAAATCCCACATATATTTGAATGTAATGGAAGGCAGCCCAAGGGTATTGAGGAAAGAAAAATTAACACATATCAAATAAGATGTAATTTATTGGAATCCTTCCTCCTTTCCTTTCAAACCGACGTTTCGGAGGATTCTTCCCTCATTCTTCATGGTTTCAAGGGGTCAATGAAGGAAACAAATAAAATGCTTCCTTCCTCTCTCCACAGCAGTGTTTAAAACTTTTTTCTTCCTTAGCAGAGGCATAGAAAAACAATTTTTTTTCCATCCTTTTCTTAATGTTTTTAATTTCCTCACTACCCCTGGGCTGCCTTCCATTACATTCAATTAAAAGTTCTACCAGTCCGTCTCTTTCCAGAGAACATTTCGTTGAAAATAAATTACATATAGTTATTATTAAAGAATTAATAAATAATAAATTTTTAATTTAATTCCGGCGGCCTTATCGTGCTTCAAATTCTTATTAAATATTTGTTGAAATCATTCAGAAAACCACCCTTCGGGAAGCTCTGTGCTGCAACTACCCCATTCTCTCCGCGTCTCTGTCCACGGGTAATTTTAATCCTTGAAATTTCTTTCACATTTTTTCATTACCCAAAAAGTCAATAGCACCAATTTCATTAAAAAAATAAATAAATAAAAGGTGAAAAAAGGAAAATCAAAACGGCTTCAAAATTTTTATCATCCGGCTCAATAAGGCACATACTTGTTATCTTGTTAACCAAATCATATAATATAGATTCATAATAATGTATTTAATGAAACATCTAATTTTTATTTAATCACCCGAAAATCTTATTTTAAATTATTTCCTGTATTCTTGTTACTTAAATTAAAGATTAT
This sequence comes from Forficula auricularia, assembly GCA_024734495.1. Lineage (NCBI taxonomy): Eukaryota > Metazoa > Arthropoda > Insecta > Dermaptera > Forficulidae > Forficula > Forficula auricularia. The sequence continues at coordinate 11,096,311 of JALMQS010000101.1, forward strand.
AGGGAAGAGAGTCGAGAGAAAGAGAGAGAGGCAGAAATATAATAAATGAGATAGCGATTTCAATTGATTGACAATCTCTTCAGATACTTCCCATAATCGATAAAAAAAATGTATATTTATAGCTGAAATATTTAGAAAGTTCTGATTAAAATTATAAAATTAAATGATAACATTTTTTCAAATTTAATTATAAATACATTCTTCAAATTTCTACTTGCACTATGAGAAAACTATTCCTTTATGAAAAATGTTAAATTAAAAAAGAATATACTTCATGGTCGTAGAAAATGTTTCAAGTCAAATCTGGCCATAGTATTATGGATATTCTCTGAAATGACAAAAAAAATAAGCTCCTGTGGCCATCCACATGACTTTATCATAGACCTGGCCGCTATATTATATTTAATACCAGCTGGCGACCCTCCCTCCATTTTGGGTGGTTAGTTTTTGCATTTTTAGTCATCTAGAGCCCCACTGATTATGTATACAAAATTTGGTTGAGTTTGGTTGAAGGTCCTAGATTTTCATTTTTTGACCCTCTCCTTGCCCATTTTGGGTGGTTAGCTTTTGCATTTTTAGTCTTTTGGGACCCCACTGATTATGTGTTCAAAAATTCACCGTATTTTTGAAAATCGGTTGACAAACAACCGAATTATGCGTGAATTTTTATTTTCGTTTGTATGGTTAGTCATTGTTAAGCAGAATTATGTCGTCAATTTTTTATTAAATCTCGGTTGTTTGTTAATCGATTGTCAAAAATAAGGTGTCATTTTGTTCACGATAAAATGCTTAAAATTTTAGTAAATGAAATGTAATTTAATTAAATTAACAATTAGTGAGATATAAACATTGAACAATTAACATGGCCGCCATTTTGAGATTTGTGAATCTTTAAAAATAATAATGTAAGTATATATTCATGTAGATCCAAATATTGAAATAAATTTAATGTTAAATACAATTTGTAAAGGGTGGGTTCTCAAGGTATGTCGCAGTAAATATCGTATTATAATAATATATCTATCATTTTATACTGAATGGAATTTATGAGAGAACAATATTTTTTTTTTTAAGATTGATATTATTTTAAGAATTCTTAAAGATTAGAAAAACTACTTAAAACTTCCCTACGATCAATCTGACAACCAGAAATTTAACAAAAAAATCGATTGATAAATTTCTTTGAGCAATTTTTAGTATAGTATTAACCGTGAGATCAACTAATAAATCATCACATATAACAAGTTCATTGCTTGTATCTATTTTTTAACCCAATTTTCCTTAAACGATTCCTCCATTATAATATATATAATATTTTTATGAGATATTTAACATCTCCTTTCCTGAGGCCATCCATGTCTCCAGCCCAGCTAGACATTTGTTACAACCCTATTACTAGATTATTAGGATAATAAAAATAGATCGGTATATAGAGGAGACTAATTCCGCATTGTACTTAAACTCAGTCTAGTCGTGACTGTAGAAGAAGTGTTTTATTATGAAAAATTGATAAAATTTATAGATATTATTAGTTATTTATTTATTTAAAAAATAAAGACAAGTAAATAAATTCAGAGATAAATCAATCATTCGAAAGAGAAACGAAAACGGAATGTATGCCATTAGCATTTGAAAAGAGTGAAAGAGAGGATTGTTTTAATACTTTTACTTTTTTTTGTATTTTAATTAAATAAGTCTTGAACGTGAACTATGAAATAACTTATTTCTTTTAAGTACAATAAATACACACAATAATATAGAAACTTCATCATAAAACATCATTAGGTATATTCCTTTAATTCAATTTAAATATTTTTATGGATTATGATCTCAAAAGTCAGACGAGTCAATAACAGTTTTAATGTTAAAACTTTTGCCATTAAATTATTAATTATTATGTCTTGTTTATTAATTAAATTAGAAATTTAAATTAATTTTAAATTAGAAACATAACGTTTTGGATATCCTAGCATGTGCTTGATTAAATATATTAACTATAAGGAAGTAGGAAGCTATGGTTTAATTTCAGGAATTTTGTTTAGGAGGTTTCTACCATACAGAATTTCATGAATCCATTTCGATTTTAATTATTTTAGATTTATATTAAACTTGCTAGCCAGGGGGCACGCCCTCCTGGACCCCCAACCCACGAACCCAACCCACGAACCCCACCCTCATACACACTCTCACCCACCACATCCCCCGAACCCCACCCCAACATCCCCCGGACCCCACCCCCTCACCGGACAGATAGACATACAGGAATTTTGTTGGGGGTGTTTTCGTTCATAACTTTTCTTGAAACGTGTGCAACCAAAATTTAGCGTGATTTGAAACAATGTACAGACAAAACCTTAATTTTATATATAATAGATGTGATAGAATGGTAATTCTAAAAATATTTATTAGATAAACAAGACCTGTAAATGAACTAAAATTTAATTATATTTTACTATTCTGGACCGATTAGAGAATATTGTTTTCGCATTTGTCAAATTACAAGCTAATTTCGGTCCGCCAGGGCTTCATTTGAAAGGAGACTCCAAAATAAGAGAATTCTGAAACAAATTCGTAATTTAAAAAGGAAAATTTTTATAGGAAGGAAATTAAACATTTTAAAGCACAAAAGACTTTAGGAAGCTGAAATTTCGCAAGGAAACATAACAAATTTTGAATTTACGGTGAAATTTTAATGGATGATCTGAAAATTAATGGATTAAAATTTTTTTTAATCATCTAGCCTAGAAGACTTTTGGTGAATAATATTGAAAAAATGGAAATGTATAAACATTTTAGTCATTGTTAAATTTAAAAACGTTCAAAAAAGTTAGAACTACTTGATAAGTAAACGAATTTAATTTATTTATTTATTTTTATTTAATAAAATCTTTCTTCCAGATAAAAATAGTCTTGAATTTGTGAAAACTGAAAATAAAAGGGATCACAAGATACCGTGCTTAGTATTTAATTCTTTTACTTCATACTCCTTTTTAAGAGTTCAATATCTAGAAGGAACCCTTGTAACTTCGACATGACAATATGTCTCAGGCGATCACTGCTTCGTAGGGGCTATAATTCATCATCACCTATTATAATAACATTTTATAGCCATATACCTAACTATAGATACTATATTTACAATGTTTATGATCGTCACTATAAACTCGACGCAGGATGCCCGGTAGGCAAGTTGATGTGCTTTTGATATTTGTGATTTGTCATATGTATAGAAAAATTCTAAAAAAAAAAACTCTGGTATCTATACTACAAAGTGAAGATGAAAAAATATTTTGGCGCCCCCTATCGCATGAATAGGTCTTACAATCATTTTAATATACAAATGTATCTAATTTTTATTTTGAAGCTCTAGTCGTGAAATTTCGGAATGTAAAAAATAATTATTGGACGACACACGACAGATGAAACACTACGAATGTAAGATGTACGCACACATAAAAGCTTTTTATTTAATAATTCTTGACAATAAGAAGAGCCCTTATGTTTAACCATTTTGTTAGCTCAGTAATGTCGATACTTTTTGGCGAGATATAAAAAAGGACTTTTGTTAAATGAGATATCTATATTCTCATCTATTTATCTACACGTTAACTTGCGCCTTCTTTGCTTTTTACTTTTTTATATCCAATATTTTTCACTTTTATTGCACTAACATTAACTTTCTCTCTCTTTTTCCATTTATATACATATTACATCAGTTTTAACTCTGTTTGATATGTAATAATATTATAATCATACTGATCAATTTAATACAACGTCTTATATCTAATAAGGGGAGGAAATATATTCACTTTACTAGAATCTGTGAAGAAAATCTCCCAAGCATTTTCTTTCCTCTTACTCTAAAAACCAATAAAAGATTGAACTTTGGCTAGCTAGAATGTTGATCATTTTGTTCATTATAGAAATGTTTGGAATTTTTTTTCTTTTTAAGAGTTCGTTCAAACGGAAAAGCAGTGGCATAGTGTAGGGGCAAAGAGGGTGCCCGCCATGGGCAGGACTTTGCTAAAAGGGTCAAAAACTCTATCGTTGAATTAATATTAAAGACAAAGAGAAACAAAGAGGTTGTCCTCTGCTTGATGCAAATAAACATACACACATATATATCGAGATGATATATCTGTATATATATATATATATATTATTTATTTGTTTGAGACTATAGTTTCAAAGACTTGGTCTTCATCATCAGTTTTTTTTTAATTATAAATGTTGTTTAAGAGTTCTAAGCTGACCACCAGTGAAGAAGGAACATCAAACTTTCAATATCCATACGATATTGACTCCATGAATAACAACATTTATAATTAAAAAAGACTGATGATGAAGACCAAGTCTTCGAAACTATAGTCTCAAACAAATAAATAATATATATATATATACAGATATATCATCTCGATATATATGTGTGTATGTTAATTTGCATCATGCAAAGGACAACCTCTTTGTTTCTCTTTGTGAATCAACAACTCTGCTACTCTCGGCAAAACAAAAACTTTTCAATTTAATATTAAAGAGACTTGAAGAGATCCAACTACGTAAAAACAGTGAAAAATTAAATAGATTATTACCTATTTTTACTTATATTAAAATATGTAATTTTTACTTCACCATACAGGGATAGTCAAGTATTGTAATCGTGCATGAAAAAAAGCGTTTTTTTCTTTCTTCGTTTTTTCGAAATATCTCAAAAACGGCACAAACTATTTGAATTAAAAAAAAATAGCAAAGCTATGGCGCTTTGGTCTACAAAAAAGCCCTAATGAATGAACATCGAAAAAATTATTTTTTTCGAGAAATTAATTGATTTGTCAAAATTTCTGTTAGTTCGTTATCTAATGTTGTGTAAGCTCTAGCTCAAAAACTAATGTGAATATCCAAACGAAATTTCAGATGTACGAATACAATACTTTCTTATTCTTCACAAATAGTAAAATAATTTATTTTTTTGTCATGGTAATAATAATGTATGTTCATTAGACATTATGATTTACACGTAAGCAGTTTATTTAGTTAACTAAGCTGAGTCGTTGATTATTTATTTTCTAGCCATATTTTGCAAATAAATAAAACAAATGACATTTTTTTTTAATGAATTAAAAAGTTAAAGAGAACTTTCCCTCTTCGGTATTTAACTAAAGTCTCTTATTTTATTCAATTTGTTTTAAATTTATTTATTTTTTCTTCTTCTTCTTTAGGAAAAATTAATTCTCCAAAGTAAAATATTTCAAAATAAAATGCGAAGAAAGTCCGTTTGCATATATTATTATTGGGAGGTCGTATTTACATAAAATTCAATTTGACATTTTGTTTCCTCTTTCGAAAAAAAGGAAAATTGAGTTGAAAATTAAATGGAACCCAAAATTTTTATATTTTATATCTTAATTGCTATTTGGAGGAATCTTTCTAACGATCGAAAAATGCTTAATCTGAGGAGAATTTCCAAATAGATTTGTGGAGACCTTTTAAAAGATAATTTAGGTATCGGTTGCGCAGACCATTATCAATTCGCCTTTTCATAAGTGGATAATGACCTTTTATTCGATGACAGTCATATATTTATATATTTACGATGACGAAGGGATTTTGCAGTGTATTTTTATTTAATTACTATTTGAATTTTTGTTATTAAAGAATCGAAAATATTGGATATCATTGATATCGAAAGTCTATAGGTAAAAGTAAATTACGTTAAAGATTATCATTTATTTACACTATGATCTAATATGAATTGACATTGAAAGTTTCAATATCGACACACAATGTTACAGTACTATTTAGATTATTATTTAATATTCTCTTCAGATTACTGAAGAATGATTCTAAATAGAATATAAAAAGCATATAAACGATTAACAATTAGGGTTTAGAGACAAACATACTACAAACAACAGATAATTAGAAACATCAATCATATTATAGTTGCAATGGCTTTTGACTGCAGGCACTCAAGGTCTCATTATACACAAATTAAATAAGAATTTCCTTTTACTTTATTAAAAACTTTTAAATTCATATTTGACCAAAAGAAAATTTAGAGTAATTAAACTGATGTGGTCATCCACATGACTTTACCATACACCTGTCCCCTTTCTTATATTTAATATTTAATAAATAATTTATAATAATTTACGAAAGAACCCTCTCGCCCCTCTGAATTTCGGACTTATTAGCAATTTATCATATCAGCTATATAACGTAAATATTACCTTTCTTAAATTTTTGTTTAGAAATTATTTTTGAACCCCCCCCCCCTCCTCTCTTTTTTATTATAAATCTCTTTTATGGTAAATTTAATTTTTTTTAATTTTTTAACCCTCCCTTAATTTTTAGTTTGATTTCAATCAAAATTTAATCAGCTCTTAATCTCAATATAAAGAATCTACATATGAAACTTTGTTTTGTTATTCACACTAGTTTTTGAGCTAGAGCGTAGACAAAATTTGATAACGTACCTACATGCTAACAGACATTTTGACAAAACAATTAATATCTCGAAAAATATAACTTTTTCGCTGTTCACACATTAGAGCTCTTTTGTAGAGCAAGACGCCATTGTTTTGCTCAATTTTTTTTATCAAAATAATTTCAGTCATTTTTGAGATATTTTGAAAAAACGAATTGAAAAAAAAAACAATTTTTTCATGGCCGATTATAATAGTTGACCATACTCTGTATGGTAAAGTAAATATATTATATCGAGATAATGGTCGCATTTCAACTACCATTAGAAACAGTGTCTTTACATTTTATATATCAAAGCGCAAGCCAGGTTCGAGCATTAGCTTGGCCGTACACGCTGTACGCTATTTACACGAATCATTTCGAGCCGATTTCGAGCCCCCTGCTGCTAGGAATCCATTTGAGATACAGAGCTTAAATTATTCACAATTATGTAATCCATCTTGAGGAGAGTACCAAATTTCAATAATATAGCTTAAATGGATCCTGAGATATGGACTTGAGAAAATAGCTAATTTTGGCACTCCCTCACTGACAGATCATCAAAACCTCTAGGGTACTTCCAATCATCTCAGCATCATGATATTTCGCCTGCTAGTAGAGTTTGGGACATAAACAAAGGAAAAATTCCAAAAATCCAAACATTCTTTCTTTCAACCCCTTCAAAATGGAGGGAGGGTCAAAAATGAAAATTCTAGCCCGTTGGACCAAACTCAACTAAATTTTGTATACATATTCTGTGGGCCCCCTGAAGGCTAGAAATTCAAATACTAGCCAACTAAAATGGGGGGGGGGGGGGTTCAAAAATGAAAATTCTAGCCCGTTGGATCAAACTCAACCAAATTTTGTATACATATTCTGTGGGCCATCCAGAAGGCTATAATTGCAAAAACTAACGACCTAAAATGGGGGGCTGGGTAAAAAATAAAAATTCTAACACCAACGGGCTTCCTCATAGATTACAAAAAGAAGAGAAATCTCAACCAAAACATTCTGCGAAAAAACAGCCCAAGTTCGAAAAAGTATTGAAATCTAGTGTGTAGCCAAGTTAAATTCGCCAAGAATAACTAAGTTGAGAAAATAGTAGATCTCTGAACTCTCTATTCTTGGCGACTTTAACTTGGTTACAGACTAGATTTCACTACTTTTTCGAACTTGGCCTGTTTTTTCACAGAATGTTTTGGTTGAGATACATACTTACTTCAAATAAGAAATTTCCTTTGTTATATTCCTTATTCTTTTCTTTTCCTCTTGTATTCTTTGACTTCAATTAATATTTGGCAAAGGAAAAATTTTATCCATCCATTTGGTAAAGGAAAAATTGCTATAGTTAAAATTTCCACTATCTTTAGCTGATATTTCTCTCTTTTTGTATTTTGCATCTTATTACAAAAATTGTCAAATTCATTCAATTGTTAAGTACTTAGTAATTAGAATATCGTCAAAAGAGTCGATTATTATTTTTAGTATCAGTTAAATAAAAAATATTTTTTTAATCAAATCTGTTATTTAGTATTATTATATTATTTACAACTTAAAATTATATAAAACATGTACATATTATGAGGAGTGTGACTAAATTCTAGCATGCTCGGGCATATTAGTACATGTCCATTTGTCAAATTTGGTGATAGACCCCTCAATTTTGGGTCGATATGCACCAAAATCTAATCAGCTCTTAATCACAATGTCCCAAAACTACATGTGAAATTTAGTTTTGATATTCACACTAATTTTTGAGCTAGCTCGTCCAAATTAATTTGGTAACGCACAGACTAACATACTAACAGACATTTTGACAAAACAGTTATTATCTCGAAAAATAAAATTTTTTCGATGTTCACTTATTAAGACTTTTTTGTAGACCGAAATCCCATGGTTTCGCCCAATTTTTTTAATCAAAATAGTTTTGAGATATTTCGAAAAAAAAGACAAAAACACTTTTTTCATGCACGATTACAATACTTGACCATACTGTATGGTAAAGTAAAAATTAGAGAAGAAATTGAAAACTTAAAGACTATGAAAATTTCAGTATAGTCTATTATTATAAAACTCTCCATAATCAATTCATTTTTTTCTAATTTTCTGCATTTAATTTCTGAAGCTAGAAAGCCTCAATCTAATAGGTACGTCCTTCGTTTTGAAAATGTAAATACTTTAACATCAAAACGAACTTTTTACGATTTTCTTTTCTTGAATTATCGAATCTATTGGAATTCAGGAAGAGAGACTTACAGTTGCTGATACAGAGAAACAAATATGGGAAAACACAAAAAAATTGTCAACGGCTGAATTTGATGTGTTAGGAATGATTTTTATTTTACGTAAGAAGGGTCGATTTCACCCCCTCAAGAATTGAATCTGAGTACCGAAATGCTATCTGAGCCATTGGCTGACATCTCAAATTCAGCCGTTGATAAACTTTTATGGTTTTTTTTTAGAAATCTTAATTCTACAAAATGGAAAAAATGTTTTTTTCCATGTACCTATATGCTATTTCTACCCCCCTCGCCCCCCGAACAAGAAAAAAAACATTTATCAAAACAAATAATGTACCCTAGTAGCACAATGTTTCAGAGCTATAGTAACTATATAGTGCCTATATAGATTCTCTCGATTCTACTAGGGTAATTTGAGCCCAAAAGCGTCCGCAGAAAAATTTTTCAGGGATGGGAAAAACTAACGGAACCTTTTAAATCCTGAAAAAAGTAGGGAAGATCCTCAGAAAAGAGAGTATCGTTTTAAAAACTCTGAAACAATTGTTGAAGACTGCTACAGAGTTTCAGACAAAATTTGTTTCTGGTTCATGAGGAATGTAGAGTAGAATGCTTCATTAATCGCATCGATAATTAAAATTGTTAATTGAAATTGAAGGAGTTGGATACAAATTAAATTAAAAACAGAGTATTCGAAATTTTATTTTTTGACTTCTTCAACCTAACCTTTCTAAAAAAGTATATGATGATTATTATTGTATTTGCCTGATTGTCTTTGTTTTCATTATGTAGCAGTCTTCAACAATTGTTTTGAAGTTTTTAAAACGATACTTTTCTGAGATCTCTCTCATTTTTCAGGATTTAAAAGGTTCCAAGTTAGTTTTTCCCTATCCTGAAAAAAAATTTTCAGACGCTTTTGGAATTGGAGAATAAAACTCTGTTTTAAATTTAATTTTTATCCAGCTCCCTACCAGTAGAATTTACACGGAGTAGGAATACGAAAATTGTACATAGCTAATTCAAATAAACTATGTTGTCTCTCTGGATGAACTCTAGTTTCTAAACTATCAAAGCTAGAAATGTGAAATTTGGCTTATAGTTTGATTAAGTGATAATCCAATAGTCAAAAGCATTTCCATGAAAATTATATTTTTATTTAAATAAATATTTTATACAGAGATAAAACTAATATGATTGCTTTAAAATATCTTGAATAAATTTCTTTTTGAACCATTCGTCAAGTGGGAAAATTTACAAAGAATGCCCTCACCAGCCTTTAATGCCCATAAGACCCTATATTTTAAAATATTTTTTAAGCTCCTTTGCACTGCGCCTCCCACTCCTCAAAGGCTGCTGAAGAATTTACCACACTGTCACTCGTCTTAGGGCCAGTTGTATGTCGGTTTGTAGAGTCTTTGTTAAGTTGACAGACGGTCAAAGCTTAGTATTCACCAAGTGCAGGGTCAGGTGGCCAATCAGATGACACGCACTTTCATCTGATTAGCCATGCGACCGAGCACATGGTGTATACTAAGTTTTACCCGTCTGTCAACTTAACAAAGACTTTACAAACCGACATACATCTGGCCCTTCGTAGACAAAATTGCAACCAGATTGAGAAAAAGTTTGACTATAACTTTAGGGTTTTTCTGATGAGTATCTGATTCACCTGACAGTCGCTTTGACCAGATTGACAAACCTTAAAAGATAAGATATTTTTTTCTTATTCTATTTTAGCAGTATACAAAGAAATTAATAAAAACTCTAAACCAGATTTTAGATAGATATGAAACTCGAATTAAGTTTGTTCGAATCTCTGAATCATTCAACGAAATGCCATTCTTTTATTTTCTCCACACTTTTACATCTTTCTATTGTCAGGACCTAATTTTCTTTTATATATTTATTTTGATTTGTTTGTATTTCGAGATTTCATCTTTCTCTTATAACTTTAAGTCTAATTCAACAAGTATGAATAACCCCTTTTTCATTTAATATTGTTTAATCTCATAGATTCAATATAAGTATCAATACCTAGTAATTAAACTTACATTTAAATTCAATCTTTATTTGTTAATAGCTATATAAATGTGTATAATAATTTATACTTATAGTATATGTAGTTTGAATTTTTAAAATCATATTTCTGAACAATCATTTGATACATCCTACGTATGTATGTGTTTTAGAGTTTCATTTGTATCTTGAGCATTTAATCAAAAAATATTGATATAAAACTAGTATTAAATTCAAAAGATATTTTATATTAGTTTTTCATGGTTTTACATAATATGTATATAATATGTAAATTATATATTATATAAAAACATATAGTCTAAGTTGAACTATTTTATGGGGTACGTATCTCCGATAGATAACTGAGTGGGTAATTCTTTGGAAGTCACGCATCTCAGTGTGAGCTGAACTATCTACTTTAATAAAATGAATGTGTCGTACGATTTAAATCTCACAACTCACGCGATATAACTCATCTCGAATGACACGAATAAATAATCTTAAGAAACATGAGTGTCTTATTAATATTTTCTAATATAAACAAATATAAAAGACTTAAGTTCTTAAGTTTTGTAAATAAGATATTGAATTAATAAACTTGATATAAAAAATAAATAAACACTGCTTGCTTATATTACACGAATCTCCCAATTTTCTGTCCAGGAAATTAAAGTAATTTGTACTTTGGAGTAAAACAGGCAACATGTGTGAAAGTCTCCCACTACGGAAAAAGAAAGGAATAGCAAAAAATACTTAAAATCCTATAGAATTTCTTCCTGTTTTATTCAGAATCTTTTTTCAGCTATCCACCCATTTTTTAGAAGAAGTCCACGAGGTCTCCTTGTTAGGGTCTTTGATGATAATAATAGAGTTAGTTTCACTAGTGTCTCGTTGCCAATTCTTAAGATAAGTTAATGTTACTCCTCACACTTGTCCAGTGTCCACTGTAATCTATTAATTGCTGTCTTAGTCTTTCTTACTTTATCTTTACCGGATACTAAGATCTAGATTAGATCTAAGAACTCTCATTTCCTCAACATGTAAGCGGTTTTTGGTCTTCAATATGTCAGCTCTTATTCTTTCTATGGGCTAGAGTTAGGGTAAAAATGGTCTGGTATTTTTTAACATTCGAAATTAGTGACCGTTGATTTTTGAAAGAAAAATTGTCACAAGGGTATTATTATATATATGGTATATAGATCAAATTTTATATTTCAGAAAATTCACAAATTAGAAGACAACATATTATTTTTACTTTACCATACAGGGTATGGTCAAGTATTGTAATCGTGGATGAAACAAGGGGGTTTTTCCTTTTTTTCGAAATATCTCAAAACGGCTGAAATTATTTTGATTAAAAAACTGAGCGAAATCATGGCATTTCGCTCTACAAAAAAGCTCTAATAAATGAACATCGAAAAAATTATATTTTTCGAGATAATAATTGTTTTGTCAAAATGTCTGTTAGTCTGTCTGGTTGTCGGTCTGTTAGTTTGTGGACGAACTAGCTCAAAAACTAGTGTGAATATCGAAACCAAATTTCACACGTAGTTTTTGTCCATTGAGATTAAGAGCTGATTAGATTTTGGTGCATATCGACCCAAAATTAAGAGGGTGGTTACCATACAGGGTATGGTCAAGTATTGTAATCGTGGATGAAACAAGGGGGTTTTTCCTTTTTTTTCGAAATATCTCAAACGGCTGAAATTATTTTGATTAAAAAACTGAGCGAAATCATGGCATTTCGCTCTACAAAAAAGCTCTAATAAATGAACATCGAAAAAAATTATATTTTTCGAGATAATAATTGTTTTGTCAAAATGTCTGTTAGTCTGTCGGGTTGTCGGTCTGTTAGTTTGTGGACGAATAGCTTCAAAAACTAGTGTGAATATCGAAACCAAATTTCATGAAGTTTTTGTCCATTGAGATTAAGAGCTGATTAGATTTTGGTGCATATCGACCCAAAATTAAGAGGGTGGAGGGTGGCGGGGGGGGGGGGGTTAAAAATTAAAAATCTAGGCCATTTGATCAAACTCAACCAAATTTTGTATACATAATCAGTGGGACCCCAGAAGTCTAAAAATGCAAAAACTAATCCCCCCCCCTACATGATTATAAATAATTTTATTAAATATTAAATATAAGTGAGGGGCCAGATTGTATGGTAAAGTCAAGTGGATGGCCACATCAGAACACGTCAGCTTATTTTAGTAGAGAATGATCACCTTTATATTATAGGTACATAATATTATTTAGCCATAGCACAACAGAATCTTGCTAAAATGATTACCTAGGTCCCTATTGAAGATCAATATTCAATATTCCAAAAAATCCATGAATTAAATGATAAATTATTTGCTCATAGAGAATGATTACTTTTGAAAATACTAATATTTATACAAACAATGCAATTAGCGACCGTAGATGCTTAATGGAATAATGAATATAATAATCCGCTAAGAGAACCCCATGATCAAGATATATTTTTACATAGGTACCAGAAAATTCCCTGGTTAAATGAAGCCATAGTAGTTTGCTAATGGAGAATTATTACCTTTGTAAATACCAATATTTATTCAATTAAAGAATACCCATTGTCATTTGTTTTGAAATTGAGTTTGTATATTGAGCTATGGCGAAATAAATTGCTGACTGATGCCATAAGGTGTTAAATAGGCAAAAAAAATCACAAAAGATTCATAGCTAAAATTGCGAGGGATGTCCTATTTTACATTTCTCCTCAATCGTTGTCCTATTAACTTTTTAAGATTCGAAATTTTCGTCTTCATTCCGATCGATCAATTTCTTTTAATTTAAATAATTATATAATTGTCGTAAATATATATTTTAAGAAAATTTTCATATATCTCCAAAGAAAAATGAAAATGACTTTCTTATTTTTACTTCACTTTAAAAATTAAAATTTTTGTCTATAAATTGACATAATGTTTTAAAATTTTCTCTCGTAGTGTTTAATGTTTTTATATACTAGTATAGCTTAAGCGACAATAATATTGAAATATATTATGTTTCTTACTATTTAGTCGACCTAAAATTTTGTTTCTCAATTACGGTAGTTCTTTCGCGACAATCCACACAAAAAGTTTTAGCCTCGTAACCACATATGAACGATACTAAAATTTTAGGATATATTTTTTTAACATGACTGTACTTATCACACTATTTTTTCATGTTATTTTATGCCAATAATTATTATCCACTAAAGTTTCGTATAAAATTTTAAAATTATTTAATATTTTCTTGCCTTTTTCTTTTATTCCTCGTTATAATAACGTTGCCGGATCGTTTCCAAGCGACTGTTCTTAAATCCCCTCCACTAAAAATAATGGCTCTTTTTTCTTTTTCTTTTTTATCAAAACTACGAGGTAAATAATTTTTTTTTAAGTTACTCCAAATATATTATTCTAACAAATATTATTTTTTCATCAAGATGGTGAAAGTCCTTAAATTAAAAATAAAATAATGATCATTTTCCCACCCTTTCCCATGCTACCATATGCACAAAATTCAATTTTTAATTGCAATTATTTCATGTTTGGTGTCGTAAATCGTCTTCGAATTTTAACAGTGTGTTTATTATGGGTTTTAATGACTTATATTCCAAGTTTCGAAGACTGTTTTAACTTTTGCATTTGTGAAAGAACAACCTTAAATATTTTTTTCAAAAAAAGAAATTTAAAAAAGAGACATTTAAAATAACTATACTTCTTTTGGGTCAGGGAAAATTAGACAAGGGTGTAAAAATATCAATATCTAGAGATCCCTATTTAGATTAATATATCTAATTGTTGTGTAATTGTTATTCAACGAATGTTCGAAGCTCAGGTTCTCAATTCATAAATGAATGATCGGTGTGTTCTGAAGCGATCCTCTTCAGTCACTATGGTGTTAGCATTTTTTCAACCTCCCAATGTCAATTGTGTGTTGCATGCACCCGCATTAGAATTGATTGCTAAGACCTAAAGGGAGATAGTGGGAGTTGCGTCTCTATCTTCGCTAGGAACCCAACGGCTATACTCCTTAAGAGTTATGACATTGTCATTGGTTATATTAGCAAAAGTTGGCCAATAAGTATAATGGAAATAAAAACTGGGGCAGGTGTATCTTAAATCACGATAGATTTTTTTCATCTATTGATATCTGGGCTTTTAGATCAATACTCATTAGCATATTAATAGTTAGTACAATCTCTCTGAATGATAAATACAATTTTAATAATAGGTTAAGACGGCTTTGTTTCATGGGTGTCAAATTCAGATCAATGAATTACCATGAATCATTTATTAACTGCCTTTTATAAGCAATTATATATCCATCATTGCTTATACCACAAAGTCAGATAAAATTTCTATTCTCTATCGTCAACACGAGATGTTAATATTAGTAACAAAGTTGAAAAATTAACTATACTATAGTACAGTGATTAATGAGAACAATTTATTAATATACTTAATACGTGCAGCAAGCGCGATTTGCTAGGCTTACAGAGTATACTATATGTCCAAACATTTTCAATTTTTTTTTGCCTTATTCGTGTTTTATAAAGAAAAATAAATTTCAAACATAATTTTCAGATTTACAATATAAAGAATAACACTCGAAGAAAGTTGGTCCAAGTGCCAAAATGGGTGTTTTTTTTCAATACAAACTAGTAATTAGAATTTGAGGTCTCTACATTCAGTATTTGCAAATGAATAATTCAGAAAATCAACAAGCATCGTAATAATAAGGATCTTTTGAATTTTTAGCTAATAAGGAGAAATTTAAGACAAGTTTTACCTTTGTGCCAAGTTTCAGATTTCTGTCGTAAACTACTACCATACGGCAAACATATGCAGGGACATTTTTGAGTTATACTTTTTACTATAAATAGACAAAAATTATAAAAAATAAGGAGGTCAAGTCCTAGTTGAACCAAAGTTTGTACAATAATAAAAATTTGATAAAATTATATAAAAATGTTTCAACTAGAACCAACACCTATCTCCTTAAAAGTCAAAGTTTGTACATTAATTTTCCAAAATGCTTCAGATATCAAATTCGTTCTTATTTATTATTTATAAAGAGAAAATCAATGAGAGAATTTATGGAATTTTTTCATATTTTTAAGTTAAGCCATTTTCCAAAAACCGATAGGGTACAAAAATCATGTAATATTACCAATGTGGAGCTCTCTCACATCATCAATTTAAAAGGAAATAAATTTAGATAAATAATTAAGCTTCCAAAAAGAAATATTTCTTATTTTTGAACTCACTTAATATTCGACCCATCGTAAAATAATCATTCGAATACAATAATTTTAATACGATTTTTGGTTTTAGACAAAATAAATACCTACATTCGGATAACTTGTAGATTTCCAATTTACATCTTATTTAGTTTACAAGCTACAGTGCCTTGACACTATTGGCGTAGTTATGGAGTTTTCCTAGAGGGGCTGATTAGCCACCACAAGGTTTCAATTTAGCTAATACGATTAGAGATGAACTAACTTTTTAGTAGAATTGACAAATTTTGGAAGTAATGAAATAATTTAACGAGAAATACAAAAGTGATACAGTAAATCAGTATATTTCTTAAATACTGTCTATTTGTCTAGGCGGAACAAAGAGTTTTTTAGAGGGGCATTGCCCACGTTGCCCCCACCTTCTAACTACTATCATCATAGCAGTTTCTATATTTCTAAGGGACCCAATGAGTTTTGTAAGGAGTATTTATCTAAATTTCCATTTAAATTTAACTATTATTGCCTAACCCTTTGAGGTATACACATTTATTAAAGTAGATTTAATTTACATCAGTAAAGTTAATAAAAATCAATTTATTTATTTACGAGTTATGGAACTAAACTACAACCATACGGCAAATATTTTTTAATATAAAAATTCAGGCCCAATGATTTGGCCAGAAAATTTTTTGAATCAAAAAATATGGAATTTGGTTGATAACAAATAAATTTTCAATAAAAAATTTCACCATAATACTAGGGGCCACCCTTTATCTAAAACCGCTTTTATTTTTGTAAAATAATTTTTACTTTTCTCTAGAAAAATTATTAATTTTGAAATTTAAATCTTCTAGCTACTTAGTCATCGGAGCTAATCAAAGATAGTGAACTTTCTATTAGGAAATTAAAATATCAAAATGTTATTTCATTAGAATTTTTTAATATGTAACTAGAATATCTAGGGAGCTAGAGTGGTATTTATTTAACTTACACACACATTTCACCATAACTGCCTAACCCTTTAAGGTACACAAATTTATATAATGACCTTTATTAAATAAGATTGAAATTCTAACAGAAAAATTAAATGACTAAAATGTCTAAAATCTATAGTTTAGGTGTTAAAAAATATTCAAATATTGTAGAGTCAATGGACTTGAATCAATAGCAAATAAAATTTGTTTGATAGCGCCATGTCCTCTCAAGAGACCAAAAGATATATAAATGAGAAAGAAATCGATCTGATTTTATCGATTTAATCTATTTTGAGGTTCATAGTAACTTTTTAATACAAGAAAATAGCATTTTGATTAAGAATTTTGTAGTTTAAAAGAAATTGTATGAAAAGATTCAATTTCTTCTCTTCGGGAGCGAATCAACTATAAATGTCAAAAAGTTTTATTTTTTTCTCGTTAGATATTTATTCAAATCTATTGAAATTTCATATCTGTGTGTTATTTATATAACATATCTTTTATATCCAATCATTTTTATTAGGATATTTGCATTTTAAAGGATAGTTTATTTATAGCCTAATTTGAAAAAACGCTAATAACTCTGTTGAACATTTTTAAAAAAATATGAAATTAATATATATTATAAAACAATTAATTATGAATCATTTAATATCATTTTGAACGAAATTGATTGGGCACTTTTTGAGAAAATCGTCAAAAACCCCGAAAACCGTCTATGAAAGGCCGTTTTAGAAACATTTTAAAATTCACCTCCATGTCACAAGTCAAAATTTCGTTTCATATGACTTTTTAAACTTTTTTTCAAAGGCATCTCGTGCTTAAAAAAACATCGATTTTTGACGGTTCAGATGGTTTTTGACAATTTTCTCAAAAAGTACCCAATTTTTTTTTTTTTCGTTCAAAATAGTATTAAATGATTTATAATTAATTGTTTTATAATATCTATTAATTTCATATTTTTTATAAAATTTTCAACGGAGTTATTAGCGTTTTTTCAAATTAGGCTTTATATAAACTACCCTTTAAAATGCAAATATTCTAATTAAAATTATTTGATATAAAAAATAAATGAAAATAACACACAGATATGATATTTAAATAGATTTGAATTAATATCTAATGAGAAAAAAAATAAAACTTTTGACCATTTCTAGTTGATTCGCTCCCAGAGAGAAGAAATTGAATCTTTTCATACAATTTCTTTTAAACTACAAAATTCTTAATCAAAATGCTATTTTCTTATATAATACTGTGAACCTTCAGATAGATGAAATCGATAAAATAAGAGCGTTTTCATTCTCAGTTATAATTCTAGTAATTAGCGTTTTTTCAAATTAGACTTCAAATAAACTACCCTTTAAAATTCACATATTCTTATAAAAACTATTTGATATAAAAGATAAAAGAAAATATGTCATAGATATGAAATTTCAATAGTTTATGTATTATTGAATATGTGAAGAGGAAATTTTTTTAAAAACTGTTCATATACAATATGAAACTTACGATGTGTGAATAAAATGTTATTAAATACAATATTTTATTAAAAGAAACATATTTTTATTTGTTGATAGATCAAAAGTCTATTTTCTAATTTTTTCCCTATGGGTCTCGCAGATAACCAATAGTTTACTGTAGTCTTGGCGTAGTTAGAGGGGATCAGTTCCCCCTACAAAACTAATTCCTCTTAGAAAAATCAACTAACTTTTTAGTAGAATTAACAAATTTTGAAAGTAACGTAACAATTTAATATGAAAATACATAAGTGATGCCTTGTAATTAATAATGGAGTTTCGATTTTTCTAAGGGGGGGGGCAATGAGTTTTTTGTAGAAGGCACTGCCCCCATTGCCCCTCCTAAATACGCCCATGTTTGACACACGTACAAACAGACAACAGGTTGTAGTAAACAGTTTTAAACAGAACCCTAAAAAAAAAAATGAAATTCTTAGTTATAATTATTATCCGAAAAATCCAGTTCTTTAATTTTTCTAAAAAAGACCATGAACTTGGCCATCCCAGATCTATATAATAATAAATTAAAATTAAAATTGTATTATAAACCGAGGCTTTAATGGAAATTTAATGTAGGTATATAGTTCAAAATGTTTGCAGACAAAAATTGGCAAGTTTCCAAAATTTGCAACGAGTATACTAAGTTTTCAAAAAATTTCACTTATTCTTCCGATTTCTTTTTCAATATTTCTTCATCTTCTTTAATGCTATAATAAATGAATGATTTTCTCTTCACGAGCTTTTTTGGGAAATATGCTATGCAGTTTGTCAAGTTAGTAGCCTTTTGGTGCTTTGCCTCCTGCCGCTAAAGGAATCTTATGTAATGTAAATTTTACGTATATTATAAGTATGTTTAGATTTCCTAAACCTAAAATTGAAACAATCTATCAATGTTAAAATGCTAAAAGATTTATTGAATTTTTAATTTTTTTAATGATAGATCTAAAAACTATTATTCAAAATTAACTCCTGGGTCCTTAACTCTTTTGACAATATATAAATCTCAAATACGACTCACACTTTCTTGCCTCTTTTAAAGGAGAAACTAGCACTAGACCGATTTGAGAAAATTAGATTTTCGTCAAAATTAAAACAATTTTCAAGTCTCGGTGCGCTCTCTACCAATTCTGAAGATTTATCAATTTTATTTGTTTACGAGACGATATGGGTATCCTTTCATCGCATATCGATCCTGAATTGGCTTCTCAACACCTACAGAATGGCATGAATGCTATTGAAGAGAGCCTTAACACTTGGAGAATTAGCATTAATGAGTTAAAATCGATACATGTCACTTTCAACCTGAAGAGGGAAACTTGTCCCCCGTGCAGGGTGTTTAATAAGCCAATTCCCCAGGCTAGCGATTCCACATACCTTGGTATGCACCTGGATAGGAGACTGACCTGGAACAAACATATAAAGACCAAACGCAAACAGTTAGGACATTGACTACACAAACTGTACTGGCTAATTGGACGACGTTCACAAATGACAAAAGACAAAAAAAATACTTATTTATAAATTATTTTGTTTATTTATGACCATCGATTAAATTAATAAGTTGTTGTAGGGAAATAAGGATAATATTTGCATAAGCTATTTTCCTTATTTCCCTACTACAACTTACTTATTTATAAATGTATTTTAAAACCAATTTGGACCTATGGAAAACAACTATGAGGCTCGGCTGCGAAATCAAATATTGATATCACACAAAGATATCAAAACATAGTAATAAGAGCCATAGTTGATGCCCCCGAAGTACCTCCAACTCCGACATACAAAAACACAGACCAATCCCTACATTAACAGAAGAAATAAGACAATACAGCCTCAAATACTTAAATGACTACCCAAACGACTACGCAAAACAACTAATGACAACAATTTCAAAAAGACTTGAGAGATACAGACCAAATGACCTCCCTCGACGCTTCACTGGATCATCCCAGACCTTATACATCTCTGTAAATATTGTAAATAATTTTTTTTTTGCAACGAAATTTTCTCTGGAGAGAGACGGACTGGTAGAAATTTTAATTGAATGTAATGGAAGGCAGCCCAGGGGTAGTGAGAAAAGAAAAAATTAACACATATCAAATAAGGTGTAATTTATTGGAATCCTTCCTCCTATCCTTTCAAACCGACGTTTCGGAGGATTTTTTCCCTCCTTCTTCAGGGTATATAAACCAATATTACAAAATTATAAAAACGGGGTTGGTCATCATTCATTTCAACAATAAAATAATACAATTATAAATCCAATAAATTATACCTTATTTGATATGTGTACACGCCATCTTTTAAAGGGCGTTAACAATATGTGTTAATTTTTTCTTTCCTCACTACCCCTGGGCTGCCTTCCATTACATTCAATTGTAAATAATTATTATTTTAAATAGTTTCAAGTCAAAAATCTTATATTATTATTATTTTGTAAATAGTTTCAAGTCAAACTAGATGAGAATCAATCACTATTTTTGATTTTAACCTGATTCCTCTATGTCTTCAGCAAAGGTAAATGATAAGAAAACAACGGAGTTGCTATGGTTACTTATAAAATTTCCTCCCAATTTTTTAGCATCTCACAGAGAGAAGCCTATCCAATCTTACTTAAGCAATTTTAAATGAGCTATATTAAAACGATTAAATGAATAAATTTTAAAGAATTTAAATTTTTTTAAAAAAGTACTATCTTACTCTTGAGTAAAGTATTTTAAAATATAATTTTACTAAAAACTTTATTTAACCTTTTTTGTGGTCCCCAAGGTACTTAATTAGGATATTAAATTTCATCAAAATTGGTTAAGTCATTTTCAAGATATTTAGAAAAAAACTAAAAAAGTACTGAAATAAAGTACTAATGTTTGTGGGCCGATATGTACCAAAAACTAATCAGCTCTTCATTTTGTTAAACTAATGGTAGGTTTTCAATTTCATTTCAATCGGTGCAAAGGTGTGGAAAAAATCGTGGGCCAAATAAACGATAACATCCATCCATCCATCCATCCATCCATCCGCACGCACTAAATGAAAAAATTGCACTTTTTGGCCTCTTGACGAGACCCCATGTAATTTTTGGCAAAACCGTCACGTGCTAAAATTCAACCTAATTGAATACTACAATTTGTGACTTTAATTGAGTCCATGGGTTCCATAGTCTTTACCTGAGGACCCTTTGAAGTCGCTCTTGCCGCGAGAGCGATTACAATACTTTCCCCATGCTTCGCATTGGATAAAGTAAAAACTTATAAATTTTATTAATGTTTTGTAAATAGTTTCAAATCAAAAACTTCTGTTTAAATTTTTATTTTTATTTTATATTTATTTTTGTTTTTTTGTAAATAATTTCAAGACAGAAAACTTATATTTAATTTTTATTGTATATATGTAGTCATCCGAAGAAATTGAAAGTTCAATAACTTTTATCATTTAAGTTATAATCCTTTTTTTCATGCCATTATTATTTCGTTGTCAAATAAATGTGCTTATTTCCTTTTGGGAGAGATTGCCTGTGTATAATGGAGAAATAACAAAAAAAATGTTTGCGAACTGTTTGGAGTAGAATGTTCAAACTAAAGAATAAAGATCAGCTAATCAGACACACCCGTTGACGACCTACTCATAAAAAGAATCGATATTTTTATTAATTTCCTACATTTTTAATTAACCATAAAGGAAATCATCAAGTATTGTAATCGTGCATTAAAAAAATGTTCTTTTGCTACGTTTTTTGGAATATCTCAAAAACTGTTGAAACTATTTGAATAAAAAAAATTGATCAAAATCATGGTGTTTTGGGCAACAAAAAAGCCCTAATAAATGAACATCGAAGAAATGATATTTTACGAGATATTAATTATTTTGTCAAGATGTATTTTATTACCTCACTTAGTTCGTTACTAAATTTTGTGTACGCTCTTGCTAAAAAACTATTCCGAATATCAAAACAAAATTTCACATGTAGATTTTTTATTAATAATAATATTGAGATTAAATACTGATTAGATTTTGGATGAAATATATCCAAAATTAAGGGGGGGGGGGGGGGTTTAAAAAATTAAAATTTTTATACAAAAAAAAAAAACAGAAAAATAGAATTTACTATAAACGGGACCTATAATAAAAACGAGAATCATTATTTTTTGGGGGCCAAAATTGGGGGGTGGGGTTAAAAATAGTACTATCAATATAAGTACTAGACCCTTTGATCTATTTGTACGAAATTTCGCATATGCACTCTATACAACCTTATGAAAATGATTCAGTAAGTAAGATTGATAGTGATCTAAAAGCGGGGGTTCAAAAATGATTTAAAATAATAAAATTTTCAATCAAAAATCGAAGAAAGCTTATATTTACAATAGAAGATTCTCATATTTAAAAGAAGGTATGAATGATTGCTAATGAGCCCGAAATTTAAAGGCGGGTTTCTTTCCTAAATGATATAAATTATTTTACTAAATATTAAATATAAGAGTGGCCAGGTGTATGGCAAAGCCATGTGGATGGTGACATCACTTTATTTATCTAAAAGCTCTGAAGTTAGAAAGCCAAATCAGTACTTTATTAAGTAAATTTCGAAAATTTTGTCACCAGAACCATCTTTCTATATCTTTAGAATTATCTATTTATTGTTTGTATCGGAATCCAGAGAAACTAAAAATACATGCTTGGAATTTTCTGAGTTGATCTTAAAATTATATCACTCAAATATTTAAATTTAAAATTCCTAAGGACTTGTCTAGCATTCTAGAATTGTTCGACATGTGAAACGGGGATAAGAATTAGATCTGTAGCATCGATATTATTATACCGAAGGCTCTTTGAAATGCCTTTTGTGGAACCTAGATTTACATAAAAAAAATTAAAATAAGTATTTGCTTGAAATGTTTATGTGAATAGATTTTAGTGTTTTTAATGCTTTTTTGAATTAAATCTAGAGCTAAGTCATGAATAGCTAATTATAAATAAATACTTCTTGTGTCGTAAAATGTCACATCGTATATTATTAGTGATATTAAAAATGAGATTACTAAAAAATTTTCATCCAGAATACAAAAGATCATCTCCATACTTTTTGAGCCTCACACTTTTTCTCTACTGTTTTAAAATCTTTACGACTTTTTTTTAATATTAATATCCGTTTTAAGAAAAGCGATCAATATGTAAGTTATTAAAATAAAATTTAATTCTAAAATTCTTGGACAAAAATGAAAGTTGATCTTTTTTTAAGATGATGGCCCTCAAAAATTTATATACCTACCTATAAAACGATAATTATGTATATTTTATAAACTCTCTGATTAACAGACGCTCATATAAAGCCCCTTTAGATGATTATAATTAATAACCTTTAATAAGAACGATTAGCGTCAAGTAGAGCTTATGCGACTTGGGAAGAACATTAATGCTGTCCAAAAATAATGTCAGAGTCAGTTTGAAAAAGTGATCCATGAAAAGTGGACTTCTTCCTCTCTCTCCTCTTCACGAATTCAACTCTGCGTCCTTTGCATTCAAATTCTTTAAGTCGGCAACCGGTAGTCCGCGGACCACCGATGGTCCGTGGCGTAATTTTAATGGTCCACAAAAAAATTCAGATATTATTTAAATTAACTGAGGTCATTTAATAACATTTTTAAGTAAAAAATAAATTTTGTTTACCTTAGCTGTATTTTTATAGGTATGTAAAATTAGATTTGTTACAAAATAGTACTACGACTGGCAAAACTTCTACCTCAATGGCTTTTAATTAACCCCGTATCGGTCAGTGGCATAGAAAAATAAAGTAACAAAGCTTCAAATAAATGCAATTAAAATGATTAATATATGTACCAGTAGGGTGTGGTCCATGGATGCTGTGGATGCGGCGCGCCTCTAAAATTTCAAACATTTAGAATATTTTCATAAATATATAAGATCGAATTTCAGGAGGATCTTTAAATTTTCAAATTATTATCCATTATTTCAAATATTTCTATAGAAAACATTTTTTATTTTGAAAAGTACTTATATATTAGTTCTCGAAATGAAATAAAATTGTTGTATAGTTTCAAGGGGAAATTAAAATGAATGATTTTTTCCGAAAAGGGTGCCGATAGAAGGTTTGAAGTCCCTTCCTGGTATATCTTCCAGTTCAAGGAGGTCAAAGACAAGTTCAGACGAGTTTTAGTCGAATAAAAATTGTTCTTGATGAGAAACTATTATTACAAAAACTATTATTATAAAAAAGAGAATCTTTGGACTAATCAATTTATAAGAACTCTCAATATATACCATAAGATCGGAAATAACTAAGAATGCAAAAGACATTAAGTGATAGCTTGCTAGAATTAATTTCTCACTCTCACATAGCAGTATCCATTTGGGGCGAAGGTCTCAAAATATTTATTTAAAAAATCTAATCTTAAATTTGAAAAATAACAAAAATGAGATGAAATTTGCAATACAAAAAAGCGAAGATTAAAATAAAATTTCAAAAAATGAAGGGTACTTTTTTGGACAGCATCCCCATTGAAAAGTCATCTACCTGCACTAATATAAAATATTATATAATATAGATTATCACTGTATTGTAAAATAAATCAAATAACACCTAGTCTTTATTTTATTATTTTATTATATTAATTTGTACAAAATTTCACATTATGGACCCTATCCGCTCTTATGAAAATGACTCACTATTTGAAATTGATAGGGACTAAGTAAGGGGGGGGGGGGGGTAAAAATATATTTTAAAATCTAAAAATCGAAGAATTGTGTAATTTCTAATAAAATAGTCTCATAATTAAAAGCAGATAATATAATATTAATTATCGGCCCAAAATTACGAGGGAGGGGGTGGGGGTTCTTTCGTAAATAACTATAAATTATTTTATTAAATATTAGATATAAGGGAGGAGGCAATTGTACGGTAAAGTCATGTGGGCGGTCACATCAGCTTATTTTCAATCAAGATAGCAAATATTATGTTTTTCTCTAATCAAAGTAGTAACATATAAATCTCTTTTTATATTATACAAGATTATAATTAATAACCTTTTTAATAAGAAACGATTAATGTCAAGGAGCTTATACTACTTGGGGGGAAGAATCATTAAACGATGACCAAAAATAATGCCCGAGTCAAAAGGAAAAAGTGATCCATGAAAAGTGGATTATCTCTTCATTTCTCTTGTCCTCTTCTGCCACCACCTCTGGCTCCTTTTATCTGAGTTAGTTATCGGATTTATTCAATTAATTTTCGCCCATCCATCTTTGTCATTTCACTGTTCGACCTATACAAATGTTAACTGACTCGGAAAAACTCTTCTGAAAAAGAAAACTTTAATTGTTCGATACGTAATTTAATGTTATTTAATAAAAAAATTTCTGGTGAGTTTAGTGAACACCACATGAATTTCTCTTATCCTTGTTTAATAAATAATAAACTAACATAAAAATAAAATAATTAAAAGTATTAATTAAATTACAAATATATCTATTTAATAGCATTCTGTGCTAAATGCAGTGTCCAGGATCCGAATACATAACTTTTAAATTCCTAAATCTCTTTTACAATTATTATGTATTTCATATTGTTGGCCGCTGCTTCCGGGCCTTCGTTATAGCTGTTTTTCATAAAATAAAATAAATAAAATCTAAAATTACTTGGTTTTGGATAATAGATTTTTATAAAAAATTATATAGATAGCATAATAGAATTAATAATTAATAAAGTAAAGAAAATTTTTTGGAACTTATTTTAAAATTTTTTTTAAATATAAAATAATAGGTAGGTTTCACATAAATAGTGTTTTTGTAAACCTACCTAGTATTTTTAAAAAAAAAAAAAAAAAAAAATTTTCTTGACTTTATTTAATATGTTTCACCAAGAACCTACACCATTCTCCCTTAACAAAATTAATAATTAAACTTAAAATAAAAGAGACCACACAAGTAGTAGTAGATTAAGATTGATAGAGGATCTTCTGCCCCCACAAAAAAAAGTAATTTCCTTCGAAAGTATTAGATAATAATTTTTGAGCAAGTTCTACTGGAGAACTATAAAGCAGGACATGTGTGATTTGTCGAGGAAATTTCGGACATCTATGCGAATTTCAGAATATGAGATAAGTTGTGGGGGAAAATTCGGTTCTTTGGGCATATGAAAATAAGAAGAAGAGCAAGACTTTTTCAGAAAGATAAAAAAAACACGAGAAGTAAAGGGTTGTTTCCGGTTGGTCACTTCGAACAAAACCTTGTGGTGATATGTTGAGCCCTTTTGAATTTCATTTTCCTGAAATATACTATTGTTGAGTTATTCTGATATCAGACAAACAAATCACTTGCATTTAAGTCTCTTTTTGTCCACTGGATATGCGTTGATTTATTGAAAACATACAATTTAACTATAAAAGCTATCATATAATTAATTCTTGCTGGAATTCAAAAATTGAAAGTCGATTGATTTTAAAGGAATTAGAAGCTTCAAAATGTCCTTTTTTGGAGATTCCATTTCACTACATCTTCACTACTTATTCTATATTAGTGAAAGTAAAAAAATATTGAAAGGTTAAATATATAGGTTTTTAAATAAAATGATATCAAGATATTTTTGATTCTTTATTTGACGAAAGAGTTACAAACAAAAAATCCCAAAATAAAGGAAAAGTATCAATTAAATTAATTGTATTAGAGAGTAAAGGAATTTTGAATGCTGGGCGTTTGTCGTTTTAACTTTAACCTTTCCAAAAGACAGGCGGATGTATTGGGAAGTGTTTTCTACCCGAGAACCTTTTCTAATCGATCGAACAAGCTTACCCAGATATTGTGGGATATGATAGATAATAAAACGGCCACTTCACTAGAGATTACAAAGAATCCCTTTTAAAGTTATCACAGCTTTTTCTTCCGATTACCTTATAAAATCCGAAGATGGCTTATCGTAAGCATTTTATAAAAGAGAGAAATTCGTAAAAAATTTAGAGACAAATAAAAACAAACATATATTTGATAATAATAAATACGTGAAATATTAATTAAAATAATTGTGTATACTATAGAGAAACTAATCATTATCTAGAATAAATTTGAAATTTCCCAACGCCAACTCGAGAATAAAACATTATTAACTTTGTTGCTATACCATGGTAAATTTATGAACGGGAGCGATAGCCTGTCAAATTGTAGACAAATGGGTCATCATACTACAGCCTATAGCAGAGGGCATTAGTTTATTTTGTTTATCTTAAAGTTTCTCATAGAGTTGTACTCAAACTTGTCCAAACAAATTATATATATTTTTGTAGATTTATATATTATATGGTTAGGGGCCTTTCATAATTGCGTCACACACTAAGGGGAGAGGGGCATCTGAAATTTGTGACAATATGTGACAGGGGGGCCCGGGGATCTTAAAAATTGTGATGTCACAATAGTCAAATTAAATTTTTTTTTAAAAATTAAAATATATTTTTAAAATTTATTTATACTTAATGCAATAAAAATAGTAATAGTGAATAATGTGTTAAATATGAATAAAGTTTAACTTAAAATATATTAAATCCCTTTAGATGAGTAAAATTAAAAAAAAAAATTATACAATTATTAATTTATAGGGTATAAAAGTGATAGCTTGACGTCAAAATACAGGGGGTCAATGAAAATGTGACAGAATGTGACACAGGGGCGGGGGATCTAAAAATCTTTAAATTCGTGTGACGTAATTTATGGCCCCTTAGAGGGGAGAAAGGCAACTGAACAGGTGTGAGAGGGGCGTTAAATATGAGTCTTCATTGCCTTATATATTTTTTATTTATTTATTATAGTGGCAGGACTTAAAATTTTTGGCCCCCAGAAAATATTATTCAGTTCTCTAATATTTTTTATTTATTTATTACAATGGCAGAACTTAAAATTTTTGGCCCCCAGAAAATATTATTCAGTCCTCTACCACAAAAGCATAAATTTTTATCTAGATATTTTTATCAGAAAATAATAAAAAAATGTATCATTTAAACATAATTGAAAATTATCAATAGAAATTTAAAATTTTAATTTGCAGTATAGACAATGAGGATTTGGGCCTACTATAATTCTGGGTACTTCCGCGGTGCGAGTTCCGCTACTGATTTATTAAAACAAATTTAACAATACATATTAAATGATGGTGAACATGTGATAAGATAAAGATAATTACATTATGTTTAGGTTAATAAAATGTTTTGAATTACATGTATTGATTTGAATTCATGATGCCGTTTTCAACAAGAGACTATTTTTTATGAAAACATTTTTACTTTATCCAATGCGAAGCATGGGGAAAGTATTGTGATATCTATTTTTTGAAGAATTCGTTTAAGTGATTTTTATTTCTCAATCCAGCGTTTCAAAAGCTTTGGTCCGTGGATCACTAGTTGTCCTCGAGCTCTGCCCTTGTGGTCTTTCGAAAAAGACAGAAATAAACATGAATTATTAAAAAAAGGAAATGAATTTTCTTCTATTAACTTAATTTTTTAATAATACTAATATAAAATTAATTGAATGAAATTAATTTATTCTATTTTAAAATATAAGTATTCTAATATTAAATTAAGCTAAAAAATGATCAATTTTTTTGGTCCGCAGAACTGTTCTGATTTATAAAACTGATTAAGTGGTCCCCACTTCAAAAAAATTTGGGAAACGCTCACTTAATCAATTAATGTTTTTGTAACATGCCTTTTCTTTCTTTGAAAAAATTATTATCTTGATGTTAACAGTGAATGAAATTTGAAAATTGTTTTTGACTTTAGAATAAATCTTTAACTGATAATCTAATCGAAACTTGCCAAATATTTGGAATCACCCAGAATTATAATAATTTATTATTTTGCGAAAAAGACCGAATAATAAAAATCATATTTTTGTCATGAAAAAATTCATTAAATAATAAAAAATTAATGAAACTTTAGTGTAAAAACATAGTATTCTAAATGTATCATTTAAAACTAGAGAACATTTAATGTTTATTTATTTATCGCTAGAGTGGGGGAGAAGAGTTGGGTGGGAAAGAAAGCGTGATGATCGATAGTATATGAAAAGAAATTCTTGAATGGGCGTTATTTATAACTGGTTAAATTCACAGGGTTTTGTCTCTCCTCTGATCTGATCAGAATCGTTAAAATATTTTAACTTGAGAAGTAAATACATACATGATCGAGTAAAAAGAAAAACCGACAGAAAAGAAAGGATTTGTTACATTCTTCTATAATCGATTGTATAGAAAAATGTGTGGATAATTTAATTTTCTAAATTCTTCTATTCTTTGTTGGAGATTTATAAAATGTGTGTTCATCGAAATGGCTAGTAAAAATAATTTATTTTAGTTAAATAATATAATGATTCGGCGATTTTACTATAATTCTTAAAAATTACGAGAATTTGATAGTCCGTCTTAATCTAGGATAATTTTATTATTAGAGTCTTCTTTTGAACAGGGTTTCTGTATCCGTAAATAATCGTTATATAGAACACAATCTGAGAATTTCAAAAAAATTAAGAAAATTCCAAACAACATGCAACTATAACTATAAAAACAAAACGAATTTACCTATATCCTATATCTAATGGTTATAATAGGTATAATAGATAGGTATAATATTTCTATTTAAAAAGACTGGTGAAGGTCAGAACTTCGAAAATATGGTCTCGAACAAATAAATTATATACTGTATATACAAATTTATGGTATATTCGTTATATACAACCTCATTGATTGCTTTTAATGAATCAACAACTCTGCTATTCTGGACAAAACAAAATCCTTTCGTTAAGGGAGAATGGTGTAGGTTCTAGGTGAAACATGTTTAAATGTAAAAAAGAAAATTTAAAATATAATGTGGGTTTCTCTGAATAAAAGACAAAAAGCTTATTTGGCTTGACTCTATTTATATTTCGGGTTGTGAGCCCATCTTCAGATCAGAAAAAACAAACTATGTTAACTTACAAAGACTCAACAATCTTTTTGAAGTTTTATAGGATAGATTCATGATTTGAGATTATTTTTCTATTTACTTGTACTTTAGGACGGTTAGATGTTAAACTTCAAATCATCAAACTTTCAAAATTTAAATTTTTCAAAATTCAATTAAATATCAAATTGAAAGTTTCTTTTTGCCGAGAGTAGTAGAATTTTTATAAATTGAAGGAGGGCATTAAAAGAGTGTGTCTTCTGCTGGAAAAATAAATTTTCAATTTATTTATAACGAGAATATAATTTCGAGGGCTTTGCCCTCTTCATCAGTCCATTACAATTGATTCACAGGAATTGACGTGTGAGAGAGATTTTTTCATATGGTCTGGGCAAATTATGATTATAATCTCTTTATAAATAAATTAAAAATTTATTTTTTCAGCAGAAAAGACTCTTTTATTGTCTCCTTCAATTTATAAAAATTCTGCTACTCTCGGGAAAAAGAAACTTTCAATTTAATTGAAAGAAAGAATCTAATAGAATGAATTCTCAACAATTTATTGTAATCCATTGATCCAGAACTGTTATCTTAAATTGAATTTTGACTAAGTTCTCACGGTTTAACAAAATTTTCAACTTCGATTTCAAACCCTTAAATATTCAAAGAGATAAATACACCCCATTTTATCTTCTAAAATTCGAGAGCCTAGAGATATTATACTAGGTATCGCTCAAATATAGATCCCTACTATTAAATAAAAAAAAGTTACGTTTATTCTTTGAAAGATAGTTTTAAAGAAAGGCATGAGCAAGTATCTTAGGAAGTGTGATCAATGATCATGCTTAATCATGTCAGGAAAAGCCGACAATAGAACTTAGCTATCAGCTCAGGTGAAGATGAGCTTTCCAGATAAGGTCATATAAACCTAAGGCCAACTATTAGTTTTTGAACAATATAAGCGTATAATTCTACATCAGAACATCTCTTTGATAAGAATAATTTACTGAATTTCAAGAAAGATGACTTGTTGGTTGATTTGTTATTCTTCATTGAGCTCGCATCTGATTAAAAAATCTTAAAAAGAGTTTTATAACATTAACTCTTGAGTTATAATATTTATAATGAAAAAACAGGCATCATCCGATCTCTTTTCTATAGATAACACATTGGTGTTTGTTCTGGCGAGTTGTAGCCAATCACTTTAAAACCTCATTTTCAAATTCACTTCCCGTCTCAGTCTCTCCCGCGATTTAAAACCCACATCCACAGGTACCTTCAACTCCAACCAATCCCTAAAGTTTTTATTTTCTTTCCACGTACGATCAATTCTAACCTATATGGACTGTACCTTCGTGGTGTACCATCTTCTTGCGTCAATATCACCAAAAGAAAGTAAAAAATAAATTAATTGTAATAAAAAACAGGTAGATTTATAAGGACTGAAATCAAAAAGATTTACAAACACTAAGAAAACTATATGAAATCATTAAGATAAATGGAGCATCAATAGTGACTATAAAAAACAAAATTAAGAACTAAATAACATGATAAGTAAGAGCAATGGGACAGAATCTGTTTTATCTTGTTAAATTTTGCTGAAGATCAAATTAGCCAATCAGATTGGAACCATTTTCGGCTCAAACTATTACTGGCGCTTAGCTGATAGAGTTGGCATTCAAAGATATTCTACAAATATGGTACAAATATTTTTTTAATTTTTTTAAAGTTTAAGTAGACAGATGTTAGTGTTTCTTTTGTGAACGTTTTCTTTAATAAATGATTGTTTTATTCAATCTTTTGTTTCCTTTATTTAACAATATCACCTCTGACCTGTTCCAGGAGGCACGTAGCCAGAAATTTCTTTCGACAGGGGTACTACCGTTTAGGGAGACCTTATTAACCCATTCTAGTCTGTTTTTAATTATTATAAACGTATAATTACTGCGATAGCAAAGAAAATGTTTGTTATTGCAGGGATTTCTTAAATAAAGTAATGAACCTACTACATTTCATAAGGATTACTTTTCTTAACAGTATTTCAGCTGTATTGTTAACAAAGGGAAATTCTGTGTGGATGAAAATGATGAAATTAAATCATAGTACATATAAGGTTCAAATTCTTTCTATTGATATTAAAGACTAAAGTTTTTAAATTTTCAATCGCAGACCTATCAAGTGAGTGTAAAATAATGACATAATAAATTATTATTAAACAACTAGAGCAGTTTTTACAAATTGATTAAAGCTTTGGTGCTTGAACACTTTATTAGAATTTTTTGAAATAAGCCAAAATATGCACTACTTAATATATTGTATTTATTAAAAACCATAATCTGGTTTATTCCAAAAAGCTCTAATAACTATAACTCATAGTTCTGTCAATGAATATGTCTTTTAAGTAAACAACTATAACTAGGAAAGTTTTTAAAATTAGTAGAAAAAATCATTTCAATTTACTATTTAAAGTCTTAAAAAGTCCTGAAAAATTGGAGGTGAATTTTCGTCACTATCTGAATACACGTCCAACAAGGGAGGAGGAAACATCCACGAAAATTCCAATACAAATTTCTTTATAATGCTCTAAAAATTACTTTCATTTCATTATTTTAATATTAATATTAATATACTCGTATACCTCTATGGTATATTCTACTATTTTTATAATAATATGTTCACAAAAGGGTTTCGATTTTTGTCGGATAACTTTATATTTACACAAAATTCGATTTGAATAATGTTTTAATTATAACTTTTTTAGTGTGATATTTTCGAAAAAATTTGGCCACATGGCTTACGTAATATACATTATTATATTCGTATAATCATGGGCCTTGATATTTAAGCTTGGAGCTCTTAACATTGTTTCTGTACAAAACATCTTGTAAATATTGAACTAAAAAAATAATTTTATTTTGAAATATTTTCATGCCCATGAAAAATAATTTTTTCTATAAAATCAAAATTTTACTTTCTGAATGAGAAAATTACTAACTAGGATGATTTAAAAAAGCTAGTTCCTCATTTGTAAAAACTAGGTTCTAAAGACTTAATTTTCACTTAAGTCATTTGATGCTCTTGATATCAAAAAGATCCCAAAACAATAAGAATAAAATTAATACAATTTTTTTTTTTTTTTTTTTTGGTTTTTCGGCCTTTCTAGCCATAAGTCAATTTACGATACTACTTATTTTTTAAAATTTGTCTCTACCCCCGGGGTCAGATTTTAGCCGGATGCCTTGAGTCGGATTCGAAACCGGGTCACTTGGCTAGCAGGCTGGCACGCTAACCCCTAGCCTACCTGACCCCCCAATTAAAACAAAATATTCATGTTATAAATTTCACTGCTTATTTAATTCTTAGGGTTCCGTTCAAAAGTAAAATGGGACTTATACATATCGATACAGTGTCCACCTGGCTGTACTCGTAGCTATTAAAATATTTAAATTATATAAATTCAATTTCGCTAAAATCAAAATATTAATTAAAATTTTAATCCAATTATTTTGAAGAGGATTGAATTTTTAGTCTGGTCGAAAATCAAAAATATTTTTTGATTAGGATGTGTAAGGTGTTTCTTTAAAGATCTCCTTAAAGTAGAATTAGGCTAATTTTTTAAAATTTAATTCTCCTAAAGTCACGGTGTGAGGCAATTTTTATACCTGTAGGCGTTCAGAAGTTGATTAAAATTATAAAAATATTTCACAAATTTCTTTATTCTATTTATTTCAGTATAATTACTTTTGAAGTTAACTCAGTTTGAATTTGAAATGGCTCATACTGCTACACATTCCAAATATATCTTTCTATTTTATTTTTTTATTAAATTATAATATTTTTCAAGGTTGTGATATATTTAACATATAAAAAATCTCTCTCTGACGATACTGAAGGAGATATCTGCAGCCCGTGATTTACTCCTTAATTAATATTTCATTAATTGAATTTTCTCCGAAAACAAATCAGCCATTACCTTATATGTTCACAAATATCTTATCCTCTTCTTTTTAAAATGGAAATTCATAAAGTTGATAAAGATTTTTTTTTGGTACTTTCATTAATTTGAGATAACACTTTCATTTAAAGCCATTCCTATGAAAATTTTTTCCACTTGAATTTTTTTTATTTTTTTTATTTTACTTGACTTCCTTTTTCCTTTTGGTGGTTTCGAAATATTTTAAAATCAAATCGGAACAAAAACTCACCTAAACAATTACATACTTAAAGATGACATTTTTCAAGACAATAAAAACTAGAAAAAATTTTGATTTTTAGGAAAGATTATTCGATATTATGTTAAAAGGACATTGAAGAAAAAAAATAAACAAAAAAAGAACTTTCTATTATTAGTAATGTATTATCATTTTCAAGATTATATTATACATTAATAAGAAATGTCTCTTTGGTGATCCATTAATTAATTCGTAGCGAGGCGGCTTAAGGCCCGCTCGTTTCGTTTATTTGAATACTTAATACTATACTCTGAGATAACTCTCCCCTGAATTCACATATGTAAGTACACATGTAGGTGGGATTTCTCTGTCGGTGTGTGTGTAAATGAGGATCCTCGTCGCCTGCGGAGAGGGGGATCGACGCTCACTCTAAATAAATAAAAATTTCCCCCGGGTCCTGCGTCTAGCCTATAAAAGGCTGAGGACCCGTAAGACCCGGCGTCAGTTTCCAACACCAGCAAGTTCAATATGACCAGGATTTGTGTAAGTACTTATCTTCTTACAGCTTGCTGTTTGTTCGACAAATACATCAGTTCGATTTGAGGGAGGTAAAATCAAATAGCGATGGGGGGCAAATCACACTCTTGAGGACGGATTTATCGAGAGGGGGATTCCATTTTCTTGGATCAACACTTTTCGAAAAATAATTCTATTGTATATATCAAATTAAATACTTACAATTTAATTATAGCTATATATAAAAAAAGAATCATTAGAATGTTTTTTACAATGTTGAGGTAAAAAAATAGCTCAATACTTGTTAACATTTAGGGTAAGCGGGGTTGGTTTATAGTGAAACATATTAAACACAGGAGTTTTTTAACGGGTTATAGTGGTTTTCACAAGTAAAAATAAAAAGTAAAAAAATTAAAAAATTCTTTTAATTATATTTTTGGAGTTTTATTTTAATTTTTTTAAATTAAAAGAATTTTTTAATTTTTATTTTTACTTGTGAAACACCAGTATAAACCGTTAAAAAACTCCTGTCAATACTTGTTTATCCCCAAGTTTCGATCTTTTATCGCATCATCTTCAGAGCTATTAACTATGGTCAGTGTTTGACATATTTTTTAGAATATCAAATGTTTCTGAAAAATCTTCTCCTTCATGATTTTTGTTTTAAATTTCTGGCAAAACTTAAAAATAGTAACGAAAATTTTGACAATGCTATTAATTTTATTGGTGTAGAGTGTAGATACTACTATCGAAGACTAATAATAATTGAAATTTGCGTTCTCGAGAATCGGGAACAAATAAAGCTTCTATATACTTATAAATCGAAATCGACACTTCCCCAGGCTCTACAATATACATGTTACAAGTAATAAAAGAATAGTTTTCATATTCTTTATGACCTCATACCACACATATATAACTAACAATAATTTTTATGAAAAATCCTGACACATTTTTGATAGAGGAATTTATTTATATTTAATATTTTCTTGATTTAAATTGTATTCTTTAAAATTTCTATAAATTCTCAAATAGTCTTTTATCTAAATTTTTCTCATTATTATTAGATTTTATAAATAAAGATAAAAATTTAATTAAAAGATTTTAAAGAGATTTTTAATAATTAAACTTAATTAACAAAAGTTCCAATATTATTCCTTTACAAAAACATGAATAATTTTTGGAAAGAAATGATTTTTCATAAATTTGTTTATTAGTTTTGCAGCTAATTCCTATCTCATGATAATTTGTAGCATTGTGAAGATTTTATATTTTATATATATCGCACCTTGGAAAGATTGCACCACATATAATTTGACCAATTTTTAATTAATTTTTGCACTTGTACTTTTTCAGAGGAAGATGGTTGCAAATCAAAAACACTTAATTTTGTAGGATTTTAAGTTGGCACACAGTCATATTTCTAAAGATGCCGGGAGGCCCTAGTAGTGGATTTATTCAAAAAATTTTGTTTGTTCATGAATTTAAAAATGTTATGTCTGAAACTTGAAGAAAAATCATTTTCAACAATGATTTTCTTTTTAGCTGTCTATAGGTCTGTGTGTCTGAATTCAGATACCCACGGTAAGTCAAGAAATAAGATCGTAGAAAGTTCGTTTTTGGCCAAGATTTTTGTATTTTAAATTTCTAAAATGTTTAGATTTTGAGTTCGCTAGATTTAAAAATCCTAGTTTAAAAAAGCAGAAACTTTTTTTCATTAATTTTATTGAGATTTTAATCCAATGTCATAATATAGGTATAAAAGAGCATACCGAGTCTTGAAAAAATTATCAATTTTTCAATGTACTCTAATTTAATCGTTTACAATTTTTTTTTATTTTAAAAAATATTAAAATTACAGTCATTTAGCTCTAATTATTTACTTTTTAAAACTCTTAGTAACGTTTCGACCATATACCATAAACCTATTATATTCATGGTCTGAGTGTTATGAATTATATTTTTATAAATATTGACAAATTTCTGTTATGATCTAGGGTTGAAACGTTTGCAAAAGTTTTAAATAAAGATATTCATATATAACATTACCATTTGCCGAGAGAAGTAGATTCGGCGTTCTTGGAAAATAACAAGATTCATCTTTTACTTTATCCGAGTTTTTATTAGGTGAGATACATCCATTACAGCTGGGATAAAGTAGAATATAATCTTGTGATTTTACTAAGAAAGACAAATCTACTTATCTTGGCAAATAGAACTTTTATATTGAATTAAAGAATAGTCATTCTATTGCCATTAGACTTTTGAAATATTTATTTCAGAAGTCGAAACACTCATACTACTTCTATTTAGACTATATGGCTATATAACTAATGGCTTGATTCTATGTTTGAATCACTTGACCAGAAATTTTTTTAATTATGAAGAATAAATCTTTTAGTATAGTTTTCTTACATGTTCTATTTGTCCGATTGATTCGCGTCTTTGGACAAGTCCAATTACTTTTTGGCATACAAGTTTAATTCCCGAGAGGGTTCATGCAGTCCTTCTAGCAGGCAATAAAAATAATTTATTCAGATTGGATACGGTAGAAAATAATCTCGTGATATTTTCAAGAATTTCTTTATATTACAAAAATGAATATTCATATTTGGAAAGATACCGAAATTTTGTTAAATCAAAAACTTTTAAAATAAAACCCAGGCTGCTGTCGTTTTGTATTATATATAAGGAGAAGACAATTGATTGATATAAACAATAAATTAAAGATTATAAAGCCTTGCCTTTTCTACAGTTGAATATAAATATTAAAATAGATATTTAATAGAATTGAAGTATTTATATTTGACTGAAGATAAAGTCATTGCCATCGAAACCATAATCTTAAATAAATAATAAAATGTACACTAGACAAAAGACCCAGTTGTTAATTAATTCATTATTATTAACACTGCCTCTCTTGATAAAATACTTGTTAAATTTTTTCTTTTATTATTGATATGACAAATCTTTTATATTCTTTATAAAATCAAAATTTACATAGAATTTTTTCCAAACAATACCTATAGAATCAGATAAACCTAATATAATCACAGATCGAAACTTTGCGTTTTATATATTGAATAAATCAATATTTTAAATAATATTATTAAGTAACAGCAGGGGTATACTATGTAGTGTTTTCTCTGAATCGTAATAATACTCTAGTAATATTAAAAAAGTATTTAATGAGAATATTTCTTAATACAAATTTTTTATGACAATTTTATCAAATATTGCTCAAACGATATTAAAATTCTTAATTAGACATGATAGAAATATTATTAAGTAGAGATATTCTTACAATCAATCAAGATAATACAAGAAAAAAAAATCAATAGAAAGATTTAGTTCGCCGAGAGTAGCCTAGCTTATGATTTATAAGGAAATAAACGTACTAAAAATTTTATTTGCTTCAAACAGAGGACAACCTCAGTGATTTTTCTTTATAAAAAAAAAAACATTTTGTACAGAGTAGATCTTTTGATGGTCAAATCGATCTCTTGAAGAATTTTTAATTATTTTTTTTTACAATTCACTAGTATATTATAACATTTAGATTCCTGCTTTTGCATACAGCTTTCTTTAAGCGTTGTTAAATGTAGATCAAATCAATCTCGGTATCGAAGTGCATAGCTTAAAATTTGTGCTCTTTGACAGATCTAGAATTAGGAGCCGATACGTTGAGATATTGGGAAAAAAATGTAAAAAATTTTTAACTACAACATGGGTGGTCTAATTCAAAAATAGAAATGTTATTAAATTTTGAAACGAAAATTTTAATTTTTATTAAACAAAATTTCAACATCATAGCACTTTAAATAGTACTTACCTCATTCTAGTGCTTCTTTTAAGGTGTTAATGAGAATCTTATTTCTGTTAAGGATTACAAGAAGGTCTAATAGTAAAGTCAAGAGTCACTTTTGCAATCTTAAAGGAAATAGAGGGGATAGAACTTTAGAATTATTCAATGATTGGATCGGATTCGAAGGAATTTGCACAGTCGGATCTTGAAATA
The DNA here is from genome assembly GCA_024734495.1 of Forficula auricularia. Classification (NCBI taxonomy): domain Eukaryota; kingdom Metazoa; phylum Arthropoda; class Insecta; order Dermaptera; family Forficulidae; genus Forficula; species Forficula auricularia. Next base: position 11,135,407 of record JALMQS010000101.1, read on the forward strand.
GTGATAGTTTTATAATTTAGTGAAGATAGAAGTAAGGAGAGAATTATAGTCTCTATGTCATAGGAATAATAAATGTTTTGGCTCAATTTGTCACTGAATGTAATGAGCGGTTGAGTATTTGCGGATTCGAATCTATTTTATTAGAACATTTACAATACGTTTGTATTAAATAAGTAAGTTATAATGAAAGACAGTCCAAATTATTTAAATTTTTTATTCAAATACCGACGTTTCGGAGACCTTTTCTCTCCTTCTTCAGGGTAATGAATAGTTATTGATTGGTGAGTTTAATACGGCTCCCATTTGTCTCTCTTTTCAGTGATAACAACAATATTACAATACTTTTCACCATTATATCACAAGTGTACTTAGTCAAATTTACTGCCTTTCATTATAACTTACTTATTTCGCTTATCAGTCCTTCTTTCTAAGAAAATAAATAAAACTTTAGTATTAAAGTTTAAATAGGACTAACATAGTGAGGTTCCATAAATTTTTTTCTTCGTCATAAAAATTGTTTGTTAGCAACTAAAATAATTTTGATCGAAAGTACTCACAGTTATTATATATTTTTAAAACAAATTGTTTTAAAAGTACAGAGGGCAAACTGCTAGCGATTTTGGAGCCAAATGATGTGTCAATATAAAAAGTACAAAATCAATTTGTTTAATATGAGTTCTAAGGAACTATTCAAAAGTATTTCATTGGGTGGGGTGCGAACAATTTTCGTAATATTAAAAATCTTTCTATATTCATCAATTGCAAAGAAAAATTGTTATGTAGAATATGATTCTAAAATATAGTAGGTATATATTAATAATAAATTTGTTAAAGTTTTCGTAGTTGAAAAGTAAATTATAATTCTTTAATGAAACACTAATTAAAAAAAAATATGTTATCAATGAATAAATAACAAAATAAAATTAAGTGACTTAATAATACTAATAATCATATCTGTAATCGTTTTCAAACATAGAAGAAACTGAAAAAATTGTTTTTAACAAAAAAATTATATTAGAAAACAGAATTACATATTATAGTATTCCTCTGATACCAAGAATTAATAAGAAGCCAATTTGTAGTTTTTCTTTAAGTCTAGTGCGACGATCTGTTAATGAATTTAATTTAAATTATCAAAATAAAATGTTAATCCCGAAAGACAGAAAAATAATTATTTTCAATGTTTCATTTTAATTCGAATGATTTTTTTTTTTAATTTAATTGCTTCGGTTTATTTTATTTTCGGTTTTTTTTTGGCCAGTAACAAAATTCTATATAGACTATCAAGAATAAAAACCTAACAATAGACTCATTAGACTACAAACTACATAAACAAAACTAGGGAAATAATTTAGCATCAAATTCAATATTTTTACTAAAATAAAAATATTAAAAAATCACTAGAACAGTAGTGTTGATATTAAAAATTTGATAATGGATTTTCGCATCTGGAAATTATTAGAATTAAAATTGAAATATTCTAGTAAATGTTCCATCTTCGTGGGAAGATGGATTAAATTCTAACTCATATATATAGTCTGTCGATTATGGTTTTTCTCGTATTCAAGAAAGTATTGATTCATTGATTGATATCACCGCAATCACATTAGGGATCCCATTTTAATTTAAAATAAAATAGCCGTTGCTATATGACCAAGCCTTAGATTAATTAATTAAAACTAATTTCTCTATATTTTTTTTTTATTTTAGTAAAAATATTGTATTTGATGCTAATACTATATTTTGTTTTGTAAATGTAGTTTATTGAGTCTATTGTTAGGTTTTTATTTTTGTTATTCTATATTAAAAAAATTTAAAAGAATTGTAAAAGTAATTTGGCTACCGAATTGAACAATTTATATAATATTTTGGGTCATACATGGTACCTACTTTTACCATCAATCACTCTACGTAAATTTATTTTTATTTATTTTTTTTTATCACTATTGAGCATTTCTTATGGGAGAGTGAAAGTATTAAATGAAATCTCGAAAAGCTTTGTTTTATCAATTTATTGGTTTACGACAAATTTTATTATCAAATAAGCAATTATTTTATAATTGAATTATTAATTGAGCTCTAAATCAATGCTATAAATTTTGAGATAAAAATCTAGGAAATAGGAAGAATTTCTCTTTTTCCATAATGTTAAATGGTCTAATGAAATATAATCAAAATCACTAAATGTAATGAATCTCAGTCTTTGATAGAAATTATTATTATTAATATAACACAAATTACTAAAATGGTAATAAATTATTATAATTACAATTGATTCAGAGATCCACTATAGATGTAGGTATTTCTTTTAATAAAGTCAAACAAAACCTCAAAATAATTTATTAGTGTAAAAACGAAACTTCTTAATCTTCTGGTATATTTACGAGTACCTAATAACGTAATAACTAACTGAAGTGAAATTAAAATTTAATTTCACATTATTTACGAATACAATTTTTAAAAATCAAGGCAATTAAGTAAAAAATAATTATTATAAATAACATTTCACTTAAACTTTTATTAAATTTTGGGAAAAAATAGTCATTGCTAATTTTATTATCTATATTTATATCTATTCCCTATGTTAAACGCATAACTAAGAAAATCACATTAACTTCTATTATTAATAAACAATTAAAAAAGTGAAATTTTAATTAAATATATATAGTAAATGATGAACATTAAAAGTTGTATAATTTAAAAATAAATTAAAAAAACAACATAAAAGGGTAATAAAATACTCACTAGCTTTAAATTTTCGAATAGCAAACGGTTTTCACATTAATAAATTTATAAATTTTTTAAAAGCTTATATTTAAAATTTAATAGAAAAAAAAATCAAAATATTATTTTGGATTCTTCTTTTGAACTTAAGTTTTTGATTTGAAAAAAATTGTTGTAGTTAAAAAAAATTAATTTAAATTTCACTAACAAGAACTATAGTATACATTTTAGACTTCAAACAATAATTTTTCAAACGGGCTTAATCATTATTAATATTTATTGTGTTTATTCGCTTTTTGAAATTAATTGACCTCATTTTGCATGGTAGAACACAATTCAATAATTTGAAAACATTTTATTTTGCCGAGAGTAGCAGAGTTCTTTATTCATAAAGAGAAACATTATTTGCATCAAGAAGAGGACAAACTCTTTGCTTCTTTTTATGAACAATTCAATAAGGTAAAACGTGCGAGTGTAAGTCTCGTTGCATATATCAATTATGCGTTTCATAAGTAGTATCTACCGACACGTCGAGTAATTAAAAAAAATTATTTGTGAATTATCTAAAAAAAAATTAAATTTTAACTTTTTACTTCAAGAAATTTTTTTCTTGAACCTATATGTAAAAGCTTACAAAATTTACTTTTTTTTTAATTTTGATTTAATCCCTCTGTTTTTGGGTATAAACACCAGATTTCTGGGCCATAATCTGCCATTCAGTTTCATAAATATTCTGTTAAACAAAAAAAAGTATTGGATATTCGAGGTAATCTTATTTATACGTTTCTGTTTACATTTATTTGATGATATGTAAATCATACATTTAAAAACAGCATCAAATAATTTTGGCTACTCATTATTAAGATAACATAATCCCAAACTATTTATAATGCCCTTAATAATTAAAACTATTATTTGTTAAAAAGTTTTACCTAGACAGATACAAATAATATGAATAAATCTTGGGATTTTTTGCTCAGGTAAAAAGTTTTTGACCAGAAAAAAGCTTTTGCTTAAAACCGAGGGGCGAACCGCTATCTAATATGCTGTACACCTACTTCCATTTGTACTACCAAATATTTCCAAGTACCTATTTCCAAAATACTTCCAAAGAGGTGTACACCTACTTCTAATCGCGGATCACCCCTCGCTTAAAACATATATATTGAGTAAAGGCATCAATCGAGGCCTTAAAGGATAAAACATGAAAAACGTATGAGAAACAGAATCAATTTTCGATGTTGATGGGCTTTGTAATCATTTAAATATTCATCAATGTTCCTTTAAAAACAAAACCGATTATAATACAAAAACAAAATTCTTTAACAACTTTCAATAATATATTTTTAAATTAAACTTCGTCCTCCTTATATTGATTTAATCACGATTTTTAATGAATTCTTTTAATTACCTTTACTTAATCACTCAATTCATCGCTATATTTGATCCAATGATTAGTTGGCAATACGAATGATCTATCAGAAATGAAATTGTGGTTTTCAAATGACACTGAGAAATAAAATTCATGAGAGAAAGAGAGGGAGGGAAGTGTCTTGTTTCTTTTCTTCCGAAGTGGTCCTAGAGATCATTTCCTAAATGAACTGAAGATGCTCCCCACGCTTTTCGACTTTCTCTGTCTCCCCTGAGCCTCACCCAAATTGTTATAGCATTGAAAGCTTTATCGATATATCATAAATCGTGAAACCTATAATAACAAATATGAAAGAATTAATCCCTCATCGAACGACCCTCGAACATTTATTTCTCTTCTACGATCAAAACATTGTCCAATCTAAAGCATTATATTACCATTATTATTTTCCCATCTTTTAACGCTATCAATATTAAATCCCCATTAAAATTATAATATAATTGAATGTTTAAGATTTCTAAAATGGATTTTTTTCTATGGTTTCAGTTGGTATTCTCTTGTGTGGTGGCTGCGGTCCTGGCGGACTCCCCCCCATCCTCAAATTACGGCGTACCAAATTACCAAACAGGTATGTAAATTATGCTTAGGTACATTAAAACCATCTCATTAATTCCCTTTCACTCGTCTAATATGTTACATTAGAATTATGATTGTTGAAAATATAATTATTCTTATTACCTAAAATTATATAGATAGATCTTGGGGACAAAATTCAAAAATGATAATTACATTTTAATAAACAATTTTGTGTGGGTCATTATGTTAAAATTTAAATATTTATAAAAATAGATATATTTCTTTTATAAAAAAAAAATCAGGAATTAATGTATTAAGAAATCAAACGTGTCAGAAAAATATTTATCTTGAGCATATCAAATTCAAAATCTAAGTTAATAAAAATATTTTAGGAAATCTTAAAAAGATAAAAAATTTAAGAAAATACAAGAGATTATCAGCTACCTACAGTATCCGATGTGTATATTTATATATTTGCAAGTCAAGGCAATGGTCTGGATATTATTTTGGCTCAGTATTCAATTCCTGAAATTAATAATAATAATATTTATTTTAAATATTTTTATCGTTAGTTCTGTGAGCAAATGGGATTCACCCTAGCAGGGAGCTAACTTCAGTGGGAACCCTCCTCTTTTTCAACTCGGACTTGGGACCGGCTTAGGCAGAGTACGCTTGCCTGACAAGATTGTTAGAACTCGGGTTTAACTCCTGAGGGGACGAAGCTTTCTGATATGCAATGTAAAAATATTCTACTAAAATCATAGTTTTTTTTTTACCTTATTTAAATTCTTTCTTGATATATATTGTATTTTATCTCCAAAACAATTTCATGTTTGTCTAGAATTCCTAAAACATTTATTTTTACTTCAGTTTTCAAAATTTTCATTGATAAGTAGACACTTTTTTCCGAACCTTTTGATAGATTAATAAACGAATATCTAATTGTTTTTTCTGTTTTTTTTAATAATATATCATATATTTATTTAGAATTGACAAAATATTGAATTCAAATTTAAGTAAAGATTGCTTTTTACAATTTTTCATGGGAGCCCCTGCAACTTAGACAACCAAATAGACACGACGAAATATATAATGAATACATGCTAGGCGTCTTTGTTTCAAACCATCATTAATTGTGGTGAATAATACGAATAAATTTGTTTAAAATTTAAAATAATTCCATCCATTTCATAGAAAATTAAAATGTTAAACACCCTCTAGGAAAAATCATTAATAAATACTATTATATAGGGTCCGCCAAATAACTTTTTTTTAAATGCTATAAAAAAAACTACTGAATATTTTCTCAAGTTTCTTTTTTTATTTGAAAGTACAATCCTTCCGGTTAATAATGGAAAATAATTTCATTCAAATGGCTGCCTCGGATGGCCATGCAGTAGCCTACACGATCGGTCCAATTTTTAAGCACATTATCGATTGTGTGCAGCTGTATTTCACCAATGGCTTCACGAATATTGTCCTTTAAAGCGTCAATTGTCTCTGGCTTGTCGGCGTAACACTTATCTTTGACAGCACCCCACAAATAATAGTCCAACGGTGTCAAATCGCAGCTCCGAGGTGGCCAAACGACATCAGCTCTGCGGCTGATAATGCGATCTTCAAAAACAGGCCGCAAAACATCGAGTGTAGCTTCGGCTGTGTGGCACGTAACGCCGTCCTGTTGAAACCAAATGTTGCCAATATCCTTTCTGAACAAAAATTCGTTCAACATGGCCCGATAACGATCGCCATTGACTGTAACGGCCACTCCTTGCTCATTTTCGAAGAAAAATGGCCCAATTATGCCTCTGGACCAAATTCCAAACAGTGACTCGTTTTGGGTGCGTCGGCTTTTCAATGTATGCGTGCGGGTTTTCTGTGCTCCAAATGCGACAATTTTGCTTGTTTACATACCCGCCAAGATCAAAATGAGCTTCATCTGAAAAGATGATTTTTTTGGCAAAATCGGCATCTTCTATAAGTCGATCGCAGGCCCAATTAGCGAAGCGAAAACGCATTGGATGTAAAACTAATTATCTGTCAAATCAAACATGAGCTAAGTGTTACCATTCACGAAATAAGCACTAGTTGAAAAAAAAAACGTTAGATGGCGGAGCCAATAGAAAACAACATAATAAAATGAAAGTTTTTGCCGAGAGTAGCAGAATTTTTATATATTGAAGGAGACAATAAAAGAGTGTGTCTTCTGCTGGAATTATATATATATATATATTCTTAACTTGCCCACCCTGTATAATTTCTTTACCTAACCACATGAAAGATTTTAATCTTTCATTCATAAATTAATTCCTGTGAATCCATTGTAATAGACTGATGAAGAGGACAAAACCCTCGAAACTATAGTCTCGTTATAAATAAAAAAATTTATAATTCCAGGAGAAGACACACTCTTTTATTGTCTCCTTCAATCGAAAACAACATAAATTACTATAAATAATAACTAATTTTTCATTGAAATATAAAAATTATCATCAGTGTAAAAAGAATTTTGATTGATCTTAAATATATTCACATTCACACTAAAAAATAAAAATGTTTAATTCTCACACCTCTGAAGAAAGTTAAGATTTGAAAAAATATATAATATCAAATCAATAATTTTATAGTTCCTATTCTAGAAATGGAAATTAATATACATTGAATAAACTCACAGCCAAATAATCTTAAATAATCTTTTCTTCTTCTTTCGAGTGTAAGAAAATAAAGATTTCACATCACATTCCAAGGTTTCTTCAGAAAATAAACCACAATAAAAATTTTGAATTTTAAAATGAACAGCTTTTAAACACTTATAACAATATTTTTTTATTATACCTTATACAAAATCACGCTGAAATTAAAAAAATATTTTTTATTTTTTTTAATTATCATATTCATAGGGTTAATTAAAATGACTTTTTTTTAGTTTAAATAACTTTTCTACTGTAATTTTTTCTTCTTAAAATTTCAATTCTTTATGAACTAAATCTACATATTCATGCATTTAATTATTTCTAAAGCTCTACTCTTCCTATCTACACATATTTATCTAACATTAAAAGATTGAATCTAAATTGAAAATTTTATGCTTTAGTGATTAAGGAGTTATCATTCGCAAGTTTTGAAGAAAAACATCTAAGAATAAATCTTGTCTTATCAGAATGTTCTGAATTTCGATAGGTAATTGCGGAGTAGTTTTCAAGTATTTGAAGTCATCACATAGGATTGTGTCATTCTAGACGCTATCAAAACGCTTTCTTTCGATTTAATCTGAATATTCAAATACCTAAGAAACCAATAAATTAATTTCTAGAAGAAGAACATGTGCACTATCATTAAATTCACCACTAATATTCGGGAGACTAAGCCCTGAATGTGGATAATCATTTTCATACATGATTTTTCTGTCCATGAATGAGAGAGGTCTTTTAACTCTCAAGAATGAAATTTTATAGAGAGTTCGTTCAAATAAAAAAATGTATATTTCCAAAACAATGAACTGAATGGATTTTGGCCTTTCTAGCTTCAGAATTTCCGTTTGGAAAATGCAAAAATCAGAAAAATCAACTGTTATTTATGGGCTATCGAAATTTGTAGCTGATGAACTGAAATTCGTCAGATATTAATAAACTTCATTATAATTTGCTGATAAAAAATGCCAAATCACTAAAATTTTCACAAAGGGTACCAAGTTTTGAAAAGGTTTTTTTACTTATTCCTTGTTGTTTAGTTTTAAATTTGTTATCGATAAGAGTGGACATATTACTTAATCAATGCGTTGGAATGGCTATTTGTTTCCTCGAGTACCTGTTTGTTTACCTGTCCCACCCACTTACTTTGATCTCATTGTTAAATCCCTATATGCCCAGGGATATGAATGCAAGGTGAAGGTAAGAGTTTGGGTTCATTGGCCGATGATCCTGATTTTTAATGACCGGTTCCGATCCAGAAGACAAGGCCATCGAGACAAGATCAGTGAGAACTCGGGCCCTTCTCCCTGATTTATGTCCACGTCGATGCCCTTCGGACCTTCACTTTCTCACAAGCTATCCTTGAAAATATTAGACGTGCTCGAAATTACACAACTTGCTTCATTTTTCTATAATTAAGGCACCAATCTTAAATAAAATACAAAATATACATTCGAACAGAAAGACTCGTCCGTTTTATTGTTTCTTATCGATAGGTATTTTATGGTTTATAAATGTCACACCATTACTATTTTTTTAAAGGGGATACATTTTTTGGCCTTTATATTTATTTTAAGAAATTTTGAAGTATTTAGATATTGGAAATACTTTTTTTAATATAAGTTAATGAATTATTATGCTTAATTGGGGTTTAAAGTATATGCTTTGGGTAGTATGTGGCAAGCATACAAAATGTCTGCCCTAACTACAGATAAAACTTTCTTTGGTAAATCATTTTTGTATTTTCAACATGATGTCTATGACTACAATTTAAAAATATATTTTTTAGATTTATATTCTTGAAATTTTGAGGGTCTCTAATTACAAATAAAATAATAATTTCGTAAATTAGTATTATTTATTTTTAATTCACTATAATCTCCACTGGTAGACCATCCTCACTATTAAATGTCGTATTAATTTCTGTAGATTGTAATATAAGCATCTCATTTGTCATTCTTTCTCATAGTTATAATATTCATATAGAGACATTAATTTATCTGAGTATTTATGTTTTTGTAGGGATTATTTTGCATACTTTGCCCAAAAGTTTTTCTAGCCAACCACATGCTCTGGGGAGCAAAGGAATCCTGAATGTTCAAGATTATATAAATGTTTTGTGATATTTAAAAAAATTAATAATTTATTTAATTCATTAAAAGTATTGAGGTTTTATTCAAATACTTAAATAAAGTTAACTTTATGAATAAATAATATTTTGCGGGAGAAACACTTGTTTTTAATTTAACAAAATATACTTACCTACTTATAGTCATAAGTCATAAGGATTTAAAAATATTAACTTTTTTTTATCAAATTTAATATAAACTTAAGTGAATTAATAACTGTCTCAGGAATATAATATCAAAGTAGATAGAAAATCATTTTTTAGATACTTACATATCGTATACTTATTCGAAATAGGGTTTTGATATTATTTAAAGCATCTCTTGGTTAATATTTTTATCGATAAATGATTGATAACGAAAAGCATACCGATTTTCACCTATTTCTTGTTTATTGCATTTAAAATTTTATTTAATTATTAATATTTTTTAATTATAAATACTCAAAATGCTGCATCATCAGCAAGAATAGTTTTCGCATCTTAAAAAGAACGAGATGTTCTTAGAGTCGTAGGTACTTATAGAGACAGTATCGCAGATTAAAATAGTAGTAAAAAAACAAAAACAAATATATATATATATATATATGACTTTTTAACCTTTAGATTTTTTTGTAATTTTTTTCTTTAGTCCATCTCTTATTGATAACTATATCCAGCTCCGTAACTAGGCAGGTGCAACAGGTGCACCCGCACAGGGCCCAGGGATCTAGGGGGCCCTAAAACGAATTTGTTAATTGAATTTTCTTTACAAATTTGTTTTATAAAAATTTAATTCGAGATTTTAAAACACAAATTTTTTACAAAAATTTCCATTCGAGATCTTAAAATAAAATATGTAAGATAATTTTAAAAAATATAGGGGCCCTAAAAATTGTTTTGCACAGGGCACTAAAAAAGCTACTTACGGCGCAGACTATATCTAATACCCTCTTATAAGAACTAGATTTCATCTCTTATTTGATTAAAAATATATCTTTTAAATTAGTCTCCTTTTCTACCAGAGTTTATATGAAACAGTTCAGTTCCAATAGAAAATGATATTTTGTTTTTCAGGAGGTAACAACTACCAGAATAACTACCAAAGTGGTTACCAGTACACTCAACCATCTGGTGGCTGTAACCGACTCACTGGTCAAGGATGTGGTGGTCCAATCCAGACCTTGCCAGCCCCTCTACCAGGCCCAGGGCCCTGCGGTTTTAATGGTCTGGGCTGTGGTACTAGGCCAGTAGGTCCCATCGGCGGTTGCAATCCTGCCACTGGCCAGGGCTGCGGAATCTCTACAGGTCCAATTCAGGTAGGAGGAGGCACCACTGTGACCAAGCACGTTTATGTTCACGTACCGCCACCTGAACCTGAAGAGGTCCGTCAGTCAGTGGTCCAGCAACAGGGAATTACAGCCCAGAAACACTACAAGATCATCTTTATCAAGACACCTAGCCTTAGCGCCCAACAACAACAGATTATCCGTCAACAACAACAACAACAAGAAGAGAAGACCCTCATCTACGTTTTATCCAAACGACCCGATGAAGTCCAACAACAAGTAATCGACCAACAGCAACGCCCAAGTGTTATCAACAAACCCGAAGTGTACTTCATCAAATACAAGACTCAAGCTCAACAGGTGAGAAAATTAAGATTTAATAAATACCGGGTGATGTTATAGCGTATAAGAGAGTAGAACAAAAATTATTTCAATAGCTCAAAGGAAGAATTTATTTTCATAGTACTTCTGAACTAAATAGTAATTCATTGTTAAGATCATCAACATAATTTTATCATTCTGAAGAGTAAATCAGAGGTGTTCCCTTTCATATGATTTCATCTTAACTTCACACAATATTCTAGTCTATATTTTCCACTTCTATTTCAACTTTCAAAATAACTCATAGCAACCGTCCATATATAAAAGTATATATTATTACCTGAAACTTTTTAAAAAATTCTCATTTTTTTAAAATCATATCCCAATAATTCTATCTATTCATTTAATTTCAACATTTCAATGGTAACAGATTTCACATTTTAATCTCTATTTTTATGCTTCTTCTATTGACCTGGACATCAGTTAATCTTCAGCCACATCTTTCTTATTTTTTGGTTACTTGATGAAGAACACAATAACATCCTCTATTAAACTTAGGATGAATGTTTAATAATTATAATCTTTTTTTTAAGCTTTTCTTTTTTACCTATATTTTTGTCTACTACCATTATTAATACATGATCTATTTCTTTGCAGACCGGAGGTGTTGATCTCAACCAGAACTTTAACACTGGCAACACTGTCAACACTGTCAACACTGGCAGCACTGGCGTGAATTTAGGAATAGATTCTTCTTCCACATCTGTCTCTACCAGCGGTACTGGCAACTTGGGTTACAACGCAAATGCGCAACCCTATTAAGTCTGAAAACTCATCCTTAACCTATCAATACATTTATCTAATGAAAACCTAAGAATAATGAAAGACTCGTGTTTCCATAAAGTGTTCCAAAGAGTGATTTGCCCCCCCGTCTCTTGGTGTACATAAAGTGAGAACTCGTGCTGATGTCGCTTATAGTAAATATAATTAATTTTAATTTTTGTATACATATATTTTATACTATTTTTGTAATTATTTTTTTAAGAAAAGTAAATATTTGAAAAATGAATCCTGCGTTTTACTTTTTATTGATAATATATCTAGGTGATTGCGTTTTTTATCAAATAAAACTACCTAGATTAAACATTGTTCATAAATTTTTCATAATTTCTATCCCATTAATATTTGTCTCCTATTTTTCTTACTTGTTATTAAAAAATCACAAATAAAACAAAATACAAAAACATTCATAATCATTGTTAAAATAATTAAAGGTCTCTAGGGTCAGATTCTTAAAAAAGTTCATTAGGGTCGGGTCTCCTTTTAGTCTTTAACTATCTCAAAACTTAGGTAGTTGAAAGCTGTTTTACTTCAAGATCCATTTATAAATAAGTAAGAAAGTATTGAGATGGGCCTGGAAATTGAAATTTTAATTTTAAAATCAAACTTAAAATTCCATATTTAACAGTTTATTAAATATGACAAAATAGTGAAATATATATGAAATCAATAGATAAATTATATACTCGGACCACAAATATGAAATCATATGTTTTAAAGTTTTATTCGATAGGCTCGGCTGAAACCGGGGATAACTCAACAACGACAAAACGTAGAAAGTTTTCTCTGATGCCAAAATTTTTATATTTCTAAAAAAAAGAACTGATTAAATTTTTCTAATTAAGTATAAATAAATGAGTGACTTTAATTGGATACTGGAGGGGCTTGTAGAGCAATGGCTAAGGCGCTTGACTTCGAATCGATTTTACTCGGGATCGAGTCACGCCTTAGTCAGGACAATTTTCATGCTTATCAAAAATGCAAGGCGCGTCATTAAATCCAGGGTTAGGTAATGGGAAACCACCCTGTGAAAAATTTTACTAGAAAAATTACAATTGAAATGATATTCTCCATGACAATCGCCGATGCCTGGAATTGAGTATGGCGCTTGAAGAAAAATTCGATACTAAATTAACATTCAATTTGTCTAATCTAGAATCTTTGAAAAAATGTATACAATGCTTTAGCATTGATATCATGAGATATCCCTCTTAAAGATCTTAGCAGAGCTCACGATACTTAGAGTTCTCGGTTGCCTATAAACAGGATGTTGTTCAAATGAAATGATTTAGTCTTTATTTATTGGTATAGAAAAAAAATATTTATAGATTAAGCAAAAAAGTGTCTAGGCCCTTTTCCCTATTTTATAGATACTTCACAATAAGTTACAATTAATAATTAAGCCCAAAGCCCACATTGCGCTTAGTACCTATACGATTCGCCAACTCCCAAAATTCCTTGACGATTGAAATTAAATTAGGTTGGAGTTGGTGGTGTTTCACAAGGAGAAAAATTAAAATACAAAGATTTTTTTAGTTTACTCTATATATTTCGAGCTCTTAACTCATCGTCAGGAGAACATTGACTAAAGATAACATGATATTTTGAACAGAAATGGATTTATTGGAGTCAGCTGAAATTAAAAAGGCCATACACCTTAATCAAAACATCTTGAACAATCAAACAGACATCAAAACTTCACCAATAATTGACATCTTAATCAATGATATTTAATTTGAATTGGAGTGCGATGAGGGTGTGTGGTGGGTTTATTTTTAATTTTATTTATTTTTTTAAATAGAAAATGAGAGATTGAATTTTCGCTATGCACCCTCATTGCATTCTATAGTTTATTGCCTTTCTTTATTACACATACATAATTTTCGGCAACTTTCAAATATAAATATCTTTTCTTTGTCCCAGCCCTTTGTCCCTACATCTGGTCAGTCGGCTTTCTAAAGCCATTCCATCCATCCTTCTGATAATTCTTTCATATTTACACTATGTCATAAATAACTGTCCATCATATTAAAATTAAAATAAATTCTGTTCAAAATATCATGTTATCTTTAGTCAATGTTCTCCTGACGATGAGTTAAGAGCTCGAAATATATAGAGTAAACTAAAAAAATCTTTGTATTTTAATTTTTCTCCTTGTGAAACACCACCAACTCCAACCTAATTTAATTTTAACAATGTTTCACTATAAACCAACACCGCGTTCCCTAAATTTTCTTGACGATTGAATTGTAGAAGTCCGGAACTAGTTCGTTTTCCAATAGGTTTTTTATTCCCATGACATCTAGAATCAAGAACTCACTCGCCCCCTCTTCTCCGACTTTAACAATCTTCAATTTTTCACGTGCCATCTTCACAGATACTTTCGTCTTCATGCTTAGAGTAGTGATAAAAAGTTATTCTAAAATTAGAGACACTTGTTAACATTTTTACCCCTAAGCATATTTTTGTTTACTCTTTTATTCTCCATTAGCTAACACCCCAAGCGATGGCCATTAGATTTGAAATGTACCATAATTATTAATTTTATATATCTCGATGAGATGTCACGCATGTCCTGATATTCTCCAATATAACAAACACATGGGCTGAAAAGTCCCGGGCCTAATAAAGAAAATTCGTTTTTTTTTGTTCAAAATTAGCTTTATTCATCAACGTAATCTCCATCAAGAGCAACGCAATCATTCCAGCGCCGCTCTAACATTTCGATACCACTTTTGAAGAATGATTTATCTTTTGCCTCAAAATAGGCCTCAGTTTCAGCGATAACCTGTTCATTCGTGCGAAATTTCTTACCGGCGAGCATTTTTTTGAGATCTACGAATAGGCAGTAGTCGCTGGGAGCCAAATCTGGCGAATACGGTGATTGTGGGAGCAATTCGAAGTTCAATTAATGTAGTTTTTCCATTGTTTTGATTGACTTGTGACACGGTGCGTTGTCTTGATGAAACAGCATTTTTTTCTTTTACAAATGCGGCCGTTTCTTTGCAATTTCGGCCGTCAAACGCTCCAATAACGCTATATAATATTCACTGTTGATGGTATTTCCCTTCTCAAGATTGTCGATGAATATTACACACGCACATCCCAAAATACCGAGGCCATAACCTTTCCAGCCGATTGTTGTGCTTTTGGGCGCTTTGGACGAGGTTCACCAGTTGCTGTCCACTCAGATGAGGATCGTTTTGATTCTGGAGTGAAGTAATGGATCCATGTTTCATCCATTGTCACATATCGACGCAAAAATTCCGGTTTGTTACGTTTAAACATGTCCAAACACTGCTCATAATCATCAACACGCTGTTTTTTTTTGGTCAACAGTGAGCAAGCGTGGCACCCACTTTGAACAAAGCTTTCTCATACTCAAATGCTCATGTAATATAAAGCCAACACGTTCTTTTGATATCTTTACGATGTCAGCTAACTCACGCAGCTTCACTTTTAGATCATTCAAAACGATTTTGTGGATATTTTTGATGTTTTCTGGTGTTACCGCCTCATTTGGATGTCCAATGCGTTATGCATCATCGGTGTCCCTACGACCACGTTTGAAGTCAGTAAAACCAACGTTTTATTGTTGTTTTTGATGGAGAGGAGTTCCCATAACACTTTTCAAGCCATTGCTTCGCTTGAACGGTATTTATTCCCATCAAAAAGCAGTGTAAAATTAAATCAAGAAATTATTTTTGATCCATTGCTCTAAAAAGCGTCACTCTTAGCACAATAACTCACAAACTAATGAATAGAATATCATGAAATTTTGACAGCTGTCTTTTGAAGGTTGGTACTAACTGAAAAAGAGGTGAATTCAAAAAAGCTAGCGCAATGTATGTGTTAGGCCCGGGATTTTTCAGCCCATGTGCTATATACTAATGTATACTAATGAGAATCTGAGCTAGATGAAGGAGGAGGTATCAGCCAAAGATGGAATCACTGGGTTCAATAAAACACTTTTAATAAGACGTTTCGGCCTGAATTTTATTTGGCCATCTTCAGTCAATTAGGGGTTATACACATACACACGTTATACATGTACCGTATTTTGTGTATAACTCCTAATTGTCTGAAGATGGCCAAATAAAATTCAGGCCGAAACGTCTTATTAAAGGTGTTAAATTGAACCCAGTGATTCCATCTTTGGCTGATACCTACTCCTTCATCTAGTTCAGTTTCATCACAACCACGAACTCTAACAATATTCATACTAATGAGAATCTAATATAAAATACAAGGGAGATTTGATGAAGAAGCAGCTAAAGGATAATGAAAAAAAAAATACAAGTAAAATAATTTATTGTATGCTAAACTTATTTTCATCTCTTAAAAACCGTCGTTTGTGAGAATCTTTCCATTTATTCACGGTTTAAAAGTGTCAATTAATGTTACAAGCTTCTTGTATGCAACTCCTTAGTAATTCCTTGTATGGTGATATTAATGTCATTAACATCAAAACTCCATTAAAATCTACCAGCTCATTTGAAATATTATAATACATTTAATCCATCATAAATTAGTTATTTGATTTCAAAATTTTTGTATATTCTTGTTTAGAAATATGAAGAAAAATTATTTTCCAAGAAATTACTTTCTGTCCGTCTGTGTGATTGTGTGAACTGCATATAGTAAAGTTAGTTTTGATACCATTTACGCTGCTTTAGGACATATGCATCTTTAGTGAAATATTATTTCCCATTAACCTCATCTATTATTTTTCACTCTAAGCCATGATCAGGTAAATTTGAGAAAAAAAGGAATGACAAAAACTCTATATTAAATTATCGCCCTTTCATAAGTAAAATTAGTTTTAAAAAAAGCATATTTTGTAGAAACCTAGCTTGTTTAGATAATGATTAATTTTCCTCCAGTGTCATGTAAAATTACTTTTATTCAAAAATTGTAATATATATTTATATAATCCAAGAAATTTTTTTTAAATTTTCTGACTTTTATTACAATAATTTATCCCACCTTGCTAGAAAAATTTCTTAATATACTAAGAATAATATTTTAGTGTCTTCTCCTTTTTTGTAATTTCAAAATAATATATTATATATCTGATATAGAAACGATGGACATAAATTTTAGAGTTTGATCAGTCTCTCATTTAGTTTTAATTTATTCATAATGTCCATATTTGACATTCGGTTTTAATACAATATGTACAATTTTTTATTAGAAACTTCTGGAACTGCTCTTTAATTAATTAAACTTAATTCATTAAGTTACAGCTAGCTGAACAGAAAACGGTAAGTACAATGTTTATTATTATTCTGATCTCAATAGATATTGTGGTGTCCAGTCTTATAAAATACATGCATGACCAATGGTTTAAGCTTGAATGTAAATAATATATTAATATACATAAGTAAATAAATGCAAAGGTTTTAGAAAACATTGTAGAAAGGTTTGTTAAAAATTCAGATGTTTCAGGAAAAATTCTCTCTTCATCAATGAAGATTTGAAAAATTTGAATAAAGTAGTTTCTTTAATAAAGGGATGATTATTATTAAAGCAAAAATCTTGTTCCAATTTTTCAAATTGAAAAAGAGAGGATTCGTTTTGAAACGTCTGGATTTTTAATAAACGTTTTATAAAAAATTTCCCTAGATTCATATATATATATATTAACTTAATAAAAGTCGTAAAAAGTTCGCTCTTGTGCTAAAATATTTGTATTTCCAATACGGATGGACATTTTAGATAACTTCTGGTTCAAAAAATCATTTTTTTAAATAATTTTATTGAGATTTTAATCTATTTCTATAATAATAATAAGGTGTGTATTGAATTATCATTTAAAAAATACCTAAATATTTTATTTTCTGAATAAATTTAAATTTTGGAGAATAAACAATAGGGGTTAGGCTGAAAAAATCCTTGAAAAAGCAGTCATTAACTAATTCTTCTATAAAGGAAATGGTGTCAAAAATAATTAATTCACTGTAATTACAAACAACGTACCGACTCATGTAAAATTTTCACTTTTTCCTCCATTTTTTTTTTTTGGCTTTTCGGACTTTTTATCCATATTTAGATTCATAAGCAGATTTACGATACTATATATTTTTTTTTAATTTGTCTCTACCCCTGGGGTCAGATTTTAGCCGGATGCCTCGAGTCGGATTCGACCCCGTGGGGTCCACTTGGTTAGCAGGTTGGCGCGCTACCACCTAGCCTATCCGACCCCCTCCTCCAATTTAATTTTAACAATTTTTCTTAACAATAAAATCCGATAATTTTTATTAAACAATCAAATAATATTTTAACCTAAACACAGATCTTATTCTTCTAACAGGTGCATGTGTCGTTAATTAATTTCTTTCTTTATCTTTACCATCTTAGAAAACAATAATCTTTTGGCAATTCATCATGTGTTCACTTTTTCTTATTCTCAAAATTAACATAACAATTAAATGAAGATTTTTTTTAATCTAAACTTTCTAAACTTGGATGAATGAAACTTTTCAAATAGATAATGTTCAATGTAAAGTAAAATCTATCAATCGATCTATGTTTTTGTGTGTGTATCCCGTGAGTTCGTGAAATAAAAGAGTAGAGTAGTTCAGTGGATTGTTTACTTCCTTTGAAGGTGAGGTGTTTGCCCTCTCTTTTCCAACCACTGTGTCTATTTCCTCAGGCGTAAAAAGAAGAAGTTAGGCAATTTTTCGCCTTGGCTACTATTCTGTCTCGTCCGTTCATCTTCCCATCCTCCTTTCTTGCTATTTCAACTTGTGTTTATCAGTTTGGTAGAAAGTCCTGATTGATGACGCAAGGCGTTGGTTCGTTCGTCTTTTCCTCTCGCCTTCCGTGGGCACGTAGCCCCCCTGTCTTTCACAATGGCACAAATTAGC
This sequence comes from Forficula auricularia, assembly GCA_024734495.1. Lineage (NCBI taxonomy): Eukaryota > Metazoa > Arthropoda > Insecta > Dermaptera > Forficulidae > Forficula > Forficula auricularia. Next base: position 11,154,192 of record JALMQS010000101.1, read on the forward strand.
CGACGCAAAGTCAGAAAGACAGTCAGACGATCCTGACCTCTGACTCAACGATTCTCCTTTATAGACAAAAAAGAAGATCCAACTTTCTTTCAAGAGATTTCCCCTGAGTCATTTCATTTGACAATTAGAAATCGGTATGCATTACGATGACACGGCGACTTAACTCGGCTGACAATATGATGCGATTAATTCACCTAAAAACCATCCGATCCTCATTGACTTATTTATTATTAAATACTCTTTTCGCTTTCATTTCATAACAATCACGTTATTGAAAAACAACTTTAAATACCTGCTTTACATTTTTTTCTCTCATAATTGAGATCAAATTTTTGACATCTAAATGATATTTACTTTCATTGTACTCGTACTTAGAAAAAAGGTTATCTTAATTTTAAGTTATTTTCTTGTTCAATTTTATTGAATTATGTTTTGAATTAAATTGACATTAAAAAATAGCTAGATATAATATTTATTTATTACTAATTCATTTAAATATATTCTTAACCTTTTACTCCAAGGCCGGAATGGGATACAGATGTATTATAAAAATGTTTGTAGTTTTTTCTATTAAACTCGACAAGATATATGATATAAATTATGTATGGTAAACTACAAACATTTTTTACATGAAAAATCTGCTAATTGTAAACATTAGATAAGTATGTAAAATTTAATAAATCAAATGGTATGTAAACTCAATTTTGCACAAATTACGAATAAAAAAATGAGCTAACTAAATTAAGAAAAAATATTTTTGTCGCTTTTTTTCACTTTTTGAGAGCAATAATATATGACGTCAATTTTCCATAGAACCTTTTTTCAAATTATTCGACTTGAACTATAAACATTCCGACATAATGCTCAATTTGATTTAATGACTTATTAATTTAAATAATTATTAATAATTATTATTATTAAACTTAAAGAATAATTCATAAATGTAGGCATCAGGAACAATTTCAAAATAAATAATAAAATTTGAGAAAATTTCATATATGTAAGCTTTCAGAAAGAGTTTCAAAATAAGGAATAACATCTTAGTAGCTTATCCTAATTTTACAAATATCGTTCTTTGCAAAAGCTACCGCACATTCTGAGATTCACTTTTACTTAGATGTTTTACTAGTTAGTCAAAAACTGATCTTACTCTTGAAGAAAAAAATACTCATTTAAAATAAAATTAAAATTAAATATACCCGCGTCTGTATGTCCAGTTATCTATCTCTAAGGGGCATATCTTGAGCCTTTGTAAAGAATGACTTGCCAATTACACTAATAATCAAAAAATATTTAGAATTTAATTAATTCTAACTTTCAAAACAGCTAAAATTTTTGAACTTTTTAGTAGGAATTTTTATGATTTTTTTTAAGTTCAAATTTAACTGAAACTTGTTAAATTAACATTAAAGAAAAGATTTAGTTTTTCGACAGTATTGTTTTGTTCATTTAATAAAAGAACTAAATTAAAAATATATTTGTAAATACAAAATCTTATGTAGGTAAATGTGGTAGTCTATATTTTATGTATAGCACAATATCAGGCACCTAGAAACTTTTTGCATTTTTTTCGAAAAAAAAATACTGAATTTTATAAATGTAATGTAGGTAGCAGTGGCATACGGTACATGGATGCTGTGGATGCGGTGCATCCCTAAAATTTCAAAAATTTAGAGTATTTTGACAAATATATAAGATCCACTTCAAAATTTCAGGAGGATCTTTAAATTTTCAAATTATTATCCGTTATTTCAAATATTTCTACAAAAAACATTTTTTTGTTTTAAAAAGTATATTGATCTCGAAATGAAATAAAATTGTTGCATAGTTTAAGGGGCAATTAAAATGAATGATTTTTCCGTAAAGGGTGCTGATAGAAGAAAATAGTTAGTACTCGTAATAAAAAAAAATATTTAAAAATATATTAAGGGCGTGTGTATTTTCTTAAAGGTCTCAGTGAGTGTTATTATAATATTCTAAAATTGCGTTCTTACAAATAAATAAATAAATAAGTAAATAAAAAACAGATTCGGTATCTTTTTTTAAAAAAAAAACAAGTTTTATTATTTTTTTTCAATTATTTTTTATACATTTTATATAAAAAACTTATAAAAAAAATAAAATTAAATGCATTTGGGTCACATAGCATCATCATCATCATCAACATCACACGAACGAACTATATACATTAAAGGGAAAGAAGGGCTTAACGCCTGCCGTCATACAGGGTCACCTGACCTCTTAAGCGAGGGTGGGAACGCGGTCTACCCCTGGGCAGGCACGAACATCGAACAACGGGTCTCTTGATGTTACTGGCTACCGAAATTAAAATTAACTTAGCACTTAACTTACTATTAGATAAAAAAAATAGTGCTACCGAAATAGCGTTTTCATTAACCGGGAATCAAAAAGAAAGATCGATGTATTGAGTGTTCATTTTTGACTGGCGATGATCCATCGAAACCCCTCAGGTGGTGCAAGGGTTGAAGGGACGGATCCGGATTACTCCTTTGAAGCCTAATAGCTGCTGCCCCCGGAGGGAGCGCCGTAGGAGTTGGATGGAACAGGAGCAGGAGCAGGACCGCCGTAGGTATCAGAGGGTGGAGCAGGAGCAGGTCCGCTAGGGGGTCCGTAAGCGTTGTTGGGCACTCCAGAATCGGGATAACCTCCTCCTCCCTCTTGTTTCTAAAAAACAGAAAAAATAATTCAGAGTTTGAAAATAAAAAATAAATATAAAGAGAAATTTTAAAAGTTAAAATATTTGATATATATAGATATCTAGTTTCAATTGCAAGTGCTTTGTCTGTTTAAAAGTAAAAAAACATAATATAGGATTTTTATAAGAATTTTGATTTTTTAATTGTTGAAAGGAGAAAAAATGTTCAAAATTGTTGACTAATTGAGGCCAATAATGTATTGTAGTTATAATAAAGGAATTGTCTTTTGACAGAGGGATAAAATGGGCCACTGAGGAAGTCGAAATAAATCGACGAAACGTCTGGCCCATTTAATAAAAACTCTGTTATTTATTTATTGTCCAATTCCCTGCTATTCCTGTTTTAATTAACACTTATTATGGATGCGAGTGATATACCGTTAAAATATTTATTTTGTTAATTGATTTAATCAAAATTGATTAATAAAAAAAAATATTACAAAAATATCAAATGTCTTTAATTTGATAAATTTAATTTCATCCTATTTAATTTAAAGGTATTATACGTGTTTACATTTTTCTCCCTTATTAGATACATATAAAACTAAAAATAGCAAATAATTATTTATAGATACTAAATTACTTATAGTTCCCTTTGTTAAAAAAATTCAAAAAATATGCATAAAACACTAATAAATATTTTGGTTTCAAGTTGGCATTTTGGTTTCTCCCATGAGTCTCGCCTAGAGCAGTTTCTTAACTTTTAATCAATCGCGAATCCCCTAAATAATTTAAGATAATTTGTACTAACATATGATTATTCAAATTATTTTAAAATAGAACAGTTGTTTTATATGAATAAACATTATTTAACTATTATTATTTGATCAAATAAAATTTTTAATTATTTTTCGAGGCCCAAAAAAATCTTTCTATCTAGTCGCTTCTGGTTAAGCTAAAAGTAATAGTATAATTTGACAATAATAATTTTAAATGAAAATAATTACATTAGGTCTTATAATGTCTTTATAAAGTTTATAACATATTTGATTAGCGAGAGATTGAGAACATAAATACATAAAATCAACGTATTCACTTAGTGTTCATTTTTTTTATTTCCCACAATCATTTTAAGAACATTTTATGTAAAATTTAAAATATTATACAATCTCATAAAATTAAAAAAGGTTATTTGCTCGATTAAAGCTTTTTGATTTGAAAATGAATAAATTTAATTTTTAAACTGAATGAACCGCTTATTGCAGATTTATTTGTATTTTAGGCTTGGAAACTTATTACATCCATTTAAACATCTTAATTTAGCTGGTTTGATTCGAACTATCTATTATTTGAGACTCTGATAAGCCAATGCGGTTAAGACCATAAAACAACACTCAATAAAAATTGATATTTTTTAAATTCCATTCCCATAAGAAAACATATTCAGGAGAAATAAAAAGTAGGCTCTTCTGAGAAAAACCAAAGCAATAAATAAAAACTTTTGTGCTAAAATTTAACGGAAAATTCAAAATTTTCCAAAAGTTTTCGAATTGGCTTTTGAGTTATTCATTTGTTACTTTATAATTTTTCTCTCAATTGTCTAACCTTAAAAAACAATTTCAGCTCATTCAATTACTCATTTCACTCCAAAATATTGAATTAAAAAAATCCTGTTTTCCTTCAAATAGTTTTCCTTAAATATAGTCCAAATCAACATGAGCTCTTAAACACTTTCAATACTACTACTAAAATAGAGCAAATGTTTAAATCCAAAAAATTCTAAGTAAAAATTATTGCTATTTAATATTATTTGAGATGGCGTTTGGATTATTTTGTTAGTTCTATTATGTATGGTTGAAATAAACAAGAAATTCTTGAAAAAAATTGAGAAATTTTCAACTTGAAATCAAATGACTAAAGTCGACCTTTTTAAATGATTTTGATTACATTTAAGAGAGGTTGTATTCACCTCCTTTGACTTGTAATAAAAATCATCCATACCAGCTCTGATTCAGTCTAGAATAATTTTTTCCAAGAAAGTCAAATCTACTTCTAATTCAACGTTTATAAACAAGAAATAGCTTCATGAATAATAAAATTTAGCCATCAAACAAAATCACACAATTTTAACCGCGTTTATCCGGCCCTCATTTAACCGAACCTCCGGATTATCAGGATCGGATTTGTAGATATTTTTATTTTAATAAATGTTCACAAGGATAATAATTTTTAACTGTGATAGCAAGAATGTAATTTTCACTTTTTTTATACAATTATATGTAATTTCGATATAAACATTTTTTTATCGTATTAAATTAAAATTCGCTTATGTGAGGATTTGTTTTGTTTTTATTATCTACCCATAAATCCGGATTTTTCGGATTTCCGATTATCAGGTTTGCCTTTGGTCCCAGTTAGTCCGGATAAACGAGGTTCTACTGTATTTAAATTTTACTTAATTAGACATATTTATATTGAATTCGAAATTACCTGGGTTTTGTAGCGGATAAAGTAAACTTCCGGTTTGCTTGGCTGTGTGGGTACTGGCACGGGAATGTTGATCTCAGGTTGTTCTTCTGGTTTCTTTACCAACACATAGATGAGAGTCTTCTGTTCATCTTGAGGGATGGATGGGATCACTGGTGCGGTGGGAGTTGGTGGAGTTGGTGCCTTGATGAACACGATTTTGTAGTGTTTCTGAGCTGGTGGTGGAGGTGGTGCTGGCCTAAAAATACAAATCAATCATTAGAGAAAGATTCTCTACATATGACAGGCTGGATTTGTTGAATACAAACAATTTTAGTATAAGCCCTATAAAATAGTCCGAGTGGATCCATCTTAACAAAGCCTTTACAACAAGCCGTTACACCTATACTAGTTTTCCCCCTCCTAATCCTCTCACATTTACGCATAATAGCTCAATTGAACGATTGGGGTTCATTATTAAATAAATCGTTTTGAGCTCATTTCCTTCCCCTGTATGCATAAAAATCACAACTTCGACATTGACACTATGTTAATTTAATCCCATACATTTCAATCATAGAGATATAAGCCACTTCCCAGAGGTTGATTCCAGGGATAGAATTACAAACGAAAACAACAATTAGATTTCCGTTATTTTATTCGACTAACAATTAAAAATAAGTAGACCTGGGTTCGAATCCGACTCCAAGCAACCAGCTAAAAATCTGATCCCTACATAGAAGTCATAATTTAATCATAGTATCTTAAATTGGCTGATTGTTAGAAGGGCCGAAAAGCCAAATAAAAAGGAAAAAAACACACAATTAAAAATGCTAAGTTTACCTAATGAAAATATTCATTTGAGCATCCTATATCAAGATAATAATTAAATAATTCAGTTACATCAATTTAAGATAGTTTATTTGTTTTTTAATGAAAAATCGGAGGAAAATGTAAAAACTTTTTTAAAAGTTTCTTGATACGCTCTTGGGTAAAAGTCACTCTAGTAATGATTTTTTTATATAATAAAATATTAGTAAATTTATTGAAAAGATTTCGTTTTGTAACAGGTTCATAAAGAGAAGTCGGTTGCCTTCCGCTTGATGCAAATAAACACATAAAACTATCGTTTGTTATGTGACTAGCTCGCTATGATAACAAAACGAATTTCACAAAATCCTATCGCGTATTGGAATCTATGAAAAATAACAAATAAAATATGTTTAATTAAAAAGACTGATGATGAATGTGAATTCTTCAATACTATATAGTCTCTAACAAATAAATTATATATATCTATACATATTTATAATCGTTATATATATGTACATATATGTTTACTCCCATTAAGCAGAGGACAACCTCATTGATTTATCTTTATACACCATTTTTTTAAATGTAATTAGCTTGAGATAAATTGGAATGATCTAATTTCAATGAAAAACTCACTAAAAAACGAATAAATAAAATTTGGTTATGCTATTTTTGTGGATTATAGAGTGCAAAAAGAATTTAACCACAAGGAAACTCCTCTGAACCCGAGTTATTCAATAATAGATCCGCCACGGACTAAAACTTATAATTTATATAAAATATCATTGGGTCGATTTGACTTATTTAAATATATATTAATTGTATAAAAGAAATTTAATTTTAACTAATCTATTATTTTATAAGTGTGTTGCATACGATATTCTATTAGTTGTTTAAAGTCTCCATCTAGAGGATTCATCTAAATCAGCTGAGATTCATCTTTCCGTCCGCTGGCGCTCTCTAGGAACAAGCCTTCAAATGCAAATGAGGACTAATATTTGAATAGCATTTCAGTTTAGACATTCATTCCTCGAAGAATGTATTTTAAAGACTACTTGAAAGTTTGTTTAAATTTAAATAATGGTAGAATTTGTGACCATTTCCATTAAAAAACTCTTCTTTAGAAACTAATAAAATGGGTTTTGGTACCCTAACCTGGTGATTGATTGATATATACATGCGTTTTGATTTGAGAAATATTCATAGGTTAATGATTTTTCCATTTTTATAAAAATGTGATTGAAAAACTATAAGGCCCTGTGGAATTTATCGTCCTGTCATAGTTAAAGAATAATATATAGAGAAGAGTCTCTTTATATGCGGATTATTTTTATAATGTTTTGAAGTTATGCGGTCCGAGAATTCCCATTAATTTGAGTTCAAAGCCACGTTGGCTCCTACTAACACTGGAAGAGGAGAAAGAAAATTGCCATCTTACTGTAAAAATAATTCGGAAAAGACTTTTGGTAATAATTTGGAAAATAATTTATTTATGTCAAATATGAACGAGACTTGAAACTTCACCCTAAGTTCAACAATTGTAGGTATGTCTGGTTATTATGAACTGGACAGAACATTCAAGATATCAGCTACTCAAAAGTTTAATTACCGATTACATTGTTAATGAAACAAAATCAATAGAAAACCAATATAAAGTTGACACTACTAGTAGCTCTATTTGTGAAGATGAACTATTGATTGCTCTTACTATACAAATGTGACTTTTCTTCTACCGAAAAAAGTGACTTTGAACCAATAACTAATTTCGAATATTAAATAGTTAGCGAAAATAATTTTCTAAGCAAAGAAATTAAAAAAATTTACAAAATTTAAATTATAATAAAAATAACTAATAATTTTTTTTTTTTTATAAATTTTATTAAACCAATTATTTTACATTAATTAATGTATACATTGTATTTTTTGCTTCGATTCCGGAGATCACTTCTCCACCATCGAGTGTCCTTATTCATCTTTAGTCCTTGTTTTTAATAAGAGGAAAAATCTAATTAGATAAAAAAACCTCTTTTCCGATAATTATTTCAATTCCATTATTCCCCAATCAAGTCGATTGGATTCGAAATAACTAATAAATTTATTAAACCAATTATTTTACATTAATTAATGTATACATTGTATTTTTGCTTTGATTCCGGATATTACTTCTCCACCATCGAGTGTCATTATTCATCTTTAGTCCTTGTTTTTAATAAGAGGAAAAATCTAATTAGATAAAAAAACCTCTTTTCCGATAATTATTTCAATTCCATTATTCCCCAATCAAGTCGATTGGTCTCTCATCCTCCCAATCCTCCAATTCATCTCCCCGAAATAACTAATAAAGGCTTTATAATGTTTTTATAAAGCTTATAACATATTTGATTAGCGAGAGATTGAGAACATAAATATATAAAATCTATCTATTCACTTCATGTTCAATTTTTTATTTCCTACAATCATTTTAAGAACATTTTATCTAAAATTTAAATTTTTTCTTCATATTTATAGTTAGATATTATAATCTCATAAAATTAAAAAATGTTTTAAGCTCGATTAAAGCTTTTTGATTTGAAGATGAATAAATTTAATTTTTAAAGTGAATGGGCCGCTTATTTATTGCAGCTTTATTCGTATTCTAGGCTTGGAAACTTAATAATTTTAATTTCTTGTGAGCCATAGCCCAACTACCTCCCTTCCTCATATTTTGGTTCCCAAAAGCCTGACTTGAATAAAATCTTAGTTACCTAATTTGACACATATTTTGAATTTCAAATTTCATTTCCTTAGGATTTCCTATTTTTGAGAATTAGCTATTTGTAAGATAAATAGCGATGTCAAATTCGAACCCTTAAACAGTCAATTTTTAAAATATTCGATTTTTACCATAATTTGAATGGCTTTCGTAGTAGTGTAAAATTTCAGCTTTTTGGATTAGTTAGAAGTGGGTTTTTAATTTCACCCTGAAATTCGTTATTTAATTATAAATCCGATCAAGAGAGAGGATGCACCCCATTCACTCTTGACCGCCAACTTGTTTAAGATAAGTAGATTATTATATTAAATATAATTTGTTCAGTAGATGTGAATTTTGAAAAGAGAAAAAAATGAGTAATTATGAAGAAGTGTTTTTTCACTCATTCTCCTCCATGAAATATCTCCAATAAAGAAAAATGTAATCTTCCAAAGTAGTCAGATCGTGTGCAACCTCAGCAGTAAAAAACTACTCTATCACCTCTCCAACTCTAAATTAAATAGAAATCAACTAGAAACTAGCAATTTTTCAGTTATTTCTTATATATTTGTAACCAAATATCGTTCTTGCCATTTATCCGAATTTCCCTAAATTTTAAAATTCGCTATGTTACAACGTTTAGAATTAAAACAAGCTTCCAATTCATTAAGAGTAATTCCACAAAATTTAAGAATTGGAATTTTTATAATATTTTTATTCAAAATAGTTGGTTTAACTTTTCATTAATAGTTGTCCCCGGCATTTTGGCAAACATCATCCCAATTTCACCAAATTTTAGAATTCACTTAGTCATTCCCGTCCTTCATCTAAATGTAGAGTTAGTTTTTTTTTATCAAATGAAATTTCTTTTTCACTATTGAAATTCTTAACCCCTATATTAGGTTTATTATTTTTGTACAAAACTCCTGGATCTGGTTTTCATCAGTAGAGCCTTTTTTTTATTTCTTCTGAAATTGTTTTCTAATGAATTTTTGATTTAAAAGGCATTATTTTTTTAGACTTAATTAGATTGACCTCTGAACGACTCATACATAGACATATAGATATATTATACCTAATTCTTAAATTTGTATAGGTTATTCCTAAGCAATAATTGAAAACATTGAGATTATTCCTAAATAAAAATTCTGGCCTTGAACGCCTGAATATAGGCAATCAGCTTGTCACCTATTCTTCAAGGCTGCGTAAAATTCAGGCTCTACTGTAAAGTTAAGATAAATGAATGACATTATATGAATTTAAAGTAAAATTTTACCGGGATTATATAATCGAATTTGGAAATTTTGTAGAATTTTTAAATTATTTCACTTTTTTATTAGAATATATCTTAAAAAATTATACCGACATTTATTGTTTCTAACAAAGTGTAGATGAAGTGAGAATATTTATTGCTAGGTAAATTCGGCAAGCGAAACTTTGTCTGCCTGTCTGGTTTCCAATACTCAGAATAACACAAGAATATATGGTCGTAGAAAGTTAGTTCTACTATCCAAAAGAAAAAAATCATTAGATTTTGAGCAATCTATCTTCAATTCTCTGGGATGTAAGATACAGAAAATCTGAAAAAAATTACGGGGGATTTTTCAGTGATTCAGGTGGCTTTTTGCCCACGACCCAGATAGACATAAGCAATGAATTTTTGAGACCCAAGGCTTATCTATATATGTTGTTATGATTTAGTAACTTGTTATAATTTTTCAAGACCCATTAAAGTCAACATATGACCCGATTTTTGGATCGTAGCCCTTAGATTTTTGAAAAAGGGTTTACTTTTCATTGAATTTATTATAAATAGATTTTTTTTTGTAAGTTGAGAAGAAAAGATTTACCTTCTGGGCGCGTAGCCTTGTGGTTCAGGGGGAGGTACATGCACGTAGACGTGTTTGTGCACGACGGGGGCTTGAGGAGGGGCTCCGTAGACCGGGCCCGAGGGGTTCGACCCCGAAATCGGCGCCGCATAAGAATCAGTCAGTTGCCCGGGTCTGGCATTGCACACCGCCACCAACGCGGCTAACACCTGCAACATCAAAAACACAATGCATATTAACATATGGTTAGAGAAAGAAAAAATAAATTTCTAAATAATCCACGAAATATTGTCTTCTACTGAATCCGAGGTATTCTGGATAATTTTTATTACATGTCAAAGGATTTGTGTTCACCCCCTCGGGAATCAAACTCTTCTGACATGTAATAAATAGCTCAGATTTATTAGAAGATAATTCCTGGTAATTTCTTTAGAACTACTATAAGAAATTTGAACATTTATAAAGTAATGTTAAAATACATTTCCTTAATCAAAAGTTTAATAATTTATTTATTTATTACTATTCATCTAGCATCATACAATCATCACTGATGCTCATGAACAATTTCAGTTCATTAATAATTTATATAACAATTAAATTTTCAGTTTACAATTATTAACATTTTACAATATTACATATATACCAAATTAAACCTAATAGTTCAACCCTCTATAATAAAAAACATTGAGTCGAGAGACAAATCTCAGTAAAAAAATCAAGAAAAGCAACAGAGCAACCAGAAAAGAAGCATAGAATAAATCAAATGAATAAAAATTTTTAAGAAAAAATAAAAATCGACTTCAAATTAAATGCAACAAATAAAATACACTAAAAAGGTATAAATAATTATTATCTTATTTAGTTACAATCTGGCTAACATGAAATTACTTTTTGAAGTCGGTACCAAACAAACTATACCTATAAGCGAGCATACCCTCCAAACGTACTAAGTAAGATCCGTCGAGTGCGATTCATAAAAGGTATATGTTTGGCACCGACTTCAAAAAGTGGTTTCATGTTAATATTTCGTCGTTTGGTTGTAACTAAATAAGATAATAATTATTTTATACCTTTTAGTGTATTTTATTTGTTGCATTTAATTTTTTGAAGTCGGTTTTTATTTTTTTCTTAAAAATTTTTATTTTTCTCTTTTTAGTGATGTTATTAATAGTGATCATATCATCAGAACTTGACCAAATTAATATGACACCATCCCTAAGACACCCCTTCTTTTCGGATAAAAAAAGAACCATCGAAATCGGTTCATAAACAAAGAGGTTAGGTCTAAACAAACCTAATAAAAAAGATCTAATACCTATGGAAAAAATCGAAAAAAAAATGGGACCAATCGGAAAGCTAGACTGGACCCAATGCAAAAAAAATTTTCAAAATCGGTTGACAATTGGCGGAGATATGAGGTAACATAGGTACGTAAAAAAAAAAAAAAAAAAAAAAATCTATCGAATAGAGAACCCCTCCTCCTTTTTTGAAGTCGGTTAAAAATGAAAAGTCCCACAAATTATACTCATACTTTTAAGATGGAAATTTAAGGAGTTTTTTTAACTTTATTAATTATTATTTTTCCACTGTAGGTAAGAAAAATAATTAATTAAAAAAGAAAATTCAAAATATCGGCAGGATCATATTTCAAGGATTAAGTCAATCGCCTGATAGTATGTTGGCGCTGGGTTCAATTGATCCACACATCTAAATTAAACATAGATAAAAAATATTTTTTTGGTATTTCAATTTTTCTTTTTTAATTAAATATTTTATTATAAATTGCCATAATTTCTTATCTAGTCACATTTAACATAAGTAGAAATTTTAAACACAAGCTTTCATTTTCAAATTTATCCGTCCTAAAATTGCGAGTTTCTTAAAAACAGCGATCTTTAAACATTTATCATTTCAAAACAGAGACAGTATTTCTGTAACAATACATGGAAAAAGTGAAGACGGATTTACTTTTAAGCGCATAACTTATTTAATTAAATAAAATAAAATATCAACTTCACACAATCAAGGGTTTACCTATATTAATAATAATAATTTAATCATTAAATTTCATGAAAAATTGGCAACGCCATCGAGGCCCCAATCAGAATTCTTTGTAATGTTACAGCAATAACTAGAATTTTTTTTAATTTTGCTAAATCAGTAATACAAACTTTGATTCATATTTTATTAATCAACTAATAATCAATAATTGTCTGCGTCACAAGATCCAATGATTTTATTCTATCAAAATTTGTGAATTATTTTTCCTAATAATAGTCTAATTATATTTTTACACAAACGCATTTTTAAATTCAGTTATCTCTATGATTCCGAGAGTGGACTCTTTCTCTGTCTCTCTTTTTTCAAGAAATTCTACAACTTTCAATCATTCAAGACTCGATTCATAACCTCAGACCCTGAAAATTCTTTCCTTTTTAAGAATTTTTTCCCCTACTCATAAGTTATGTGATAATTTTCACCCTTATAATAAAATCTTAAGTAAAATATCAAATTGATCTTAATATAGAAACTAGAATCAAAATAATATTTATAACAAATTAGCTGCCCTGAGAAGTCAGAGATGGCAAGAAGGATAACGATAAAGCCAAAATGTCCCGAGACCATGCCGTAACTTAGGAACAAGAACCAAGGGAGATAATTCTTGCACACCGGTCACTGACTTTATCCTCTAGAGAACAGAGTTTGCAGTAATTTACTAACTTACCTATTTAATAATTCACATAGCATGTTAATATTAGTCAATATTTTATGATTTACAGTAAAAATAATAATCTAACAGCCCCTGTTTTAATTATATTTTCAGCATTTCAAAATTTTGAAGTCTTATTAAGACTTTTTGTTTATTC
>JALMQS010000101.1:11167653-11216379 GCA_024734495.1 Forficula auricularia
TATTTAAAAATTGTTTTCAATGTTTTTGGGAAAATTTCGGCAAATAATGGTGACGAGGGTTTCCGATTGCTAAACCATTTTTTTGTTCATAAAATTTATCGTTGTATTGGAAAAATTGTGATTTAGACATGGCTCCATTAAATCACTTAGGTCTGTTTTTTCTTTTATGTTCAAATTTGGACATGTATAAATTATCTGGTCAACTAGGTCTTTTGTTTCTGAAGGGGGGGGACGTTTGTAAATAAACTTATGATATCTAAAGAGATTAATTTTGCGTTATTGGGGATATCATATGTTTTTAATTTTATTTATTAAGTCTAATGGTTTTAAAATTGAGTGATCTGGTTGAAAATTAGTTTTTTCTTTGAAGATTTTATTTAGGCTTTTTGGCTAATTTTGTTTGCTCCTGAGTGACTTACTACAGGTCTAATTGGTATTTCGTCTAGTTTTTCCGATTTATGAATTTTCGGAAGGGGAATACAATCTAGGACACTTTGGGTTCTTTTCTATTAACGACATTTTGGTTTTTTCGTTTAAAATTTGGAATTTTAATTTTGTCCCTAACTAATTTGTTATATTTATTTACTGGGTTTTTTTTAATTTGATTGAAATTTTGTGTTTTCAAAGAAGGTTTCGGTTTTCTCTTTATAAATTTTTTGATCTAGTATAACTATTGAATTTCCTTTGTCACTTTTTACTACTGTTAAATTGTTTTCCTTAATTTTTGATTTTAGTGATTTTATTGTTTTATTTTCCGAATAATTGATTTTTGTTCCTATTTTTTTAACAAAACAATTTGTGCTAAAATCACAGGACGAAATAAAAAAATAGGAACAAAATCAATTATTCGGAAAATAAACAAAATCGCTAAAATCAAAAATTAAAGGAAAACAATTTAACAGTGTAAAAAGTGACAAAGGAAATTCAATAGTTATACTAGATCAAAAAATTTATAAAGAAAACCGAAGCTATGTGAAAACACAAAATTTCAATCAAATTAAAAACCAGTAAAAATAAATATAACAAATTAGTTAAGGACAAAATTAAAAATTCAAAATTTTAAACGAAAAAACCAAATGTCGTTAATAGAAAAGAACAGTGTCCTAGATTGTATTCCTTCCGAAAATTCATAAATCGGAAAAACTAGACGAAATACAATTAGACCTGTAGTAAACTACTCAAGGAGCGTGTAACAAAATAGCCAAAAGCCTAAATAAAATCTTCAAAGAAAAAACTAATTTTCAACCAGATCACTCAATTTTTAAATTCATTAGACTTAATAAATAAAATTAAAAACATAGATATCCCCAATAACGCAAAATTAATCTCTTTAGATATCATAAGTTTATTTACAAACGTCCCCCCTTCAGAAACAAAAGACCTAGTTGACCAGATAATTTATACATGTCCAAATTTGAACGAAAAAACAGACCTAAGTGATTTAATGGAGTTATCTAAATCACAATTTTTCCAATACAACGATAAATTTTATGAACAAAAAAATGGTTTAGCAATCCAAAACCCTCTGTCACCATTATTTGCCGAAATTTCTAAAACATTTCGAAAAACAATTTTTAAATATAAAGTGCGAATTCTCTCAATATATCAAATATTATTATAGTATTATTTGACGATGTGATTGTCTTATGGACAGGGACTGAAAGAATTCTCAATAAATTCATAAAACATATAAATTCATTATGAAAAAATCAAATTTACCGTGGAAAAGGAAAAAGAAAAAACATTCCGGTATTTTAGACCTTAAAATTAAAATTGAAGAAAATAAACACACATTCGAAATTTATAGGAAAGATACATCTACAGATACCGTAATTCACAACATGGCTTGTCGACCAATGTCACATAAATTAGCAGCATTCCATTCAATGATCCACCGTTTAAATAGTATCCCATTAAAAGAAAGAGCATTTTTTAACAGAACTAGAGATAATCAAAAAGAAATAGCTATAAATAATGGTTATGAAAGCAATTTAATAGATCAAATATTAAAAGGTAAAATTCAAAAATCAAATTTAAATTTAATCTATTCACAAAATTCACAAATTAAAGATCTGCCAAAACTAATATTACCATATTATGGTAAGATGTCGAAAAGAATAAAGCACAAATTAAAATCTTTAGGGTACGCAACAATCTTTAGATCACCATATACATTAGGAAGTGAATTAAGTCAAATTAAAGATAAAATTCCGGAAAATGAAAAATCCAGTGTATATAAATTGACATGCCAAGATTGCAATTGCAACTTATATAAGGAAAAACGGAAAAGAAATTTATCTATTAGAAATGAACACAAGAGAGCCTACAAATTAAAATGAAAATTATGCATTTGCAGAGCATTTAAATGCTCACAATCATAGTTTTTCCAGATCAATCCAAAATTAATTAATCAAAGAAGTCAATGACCCCTTAATTCTTTCTTTAAAGAATCCATTGAAATTTAAAAATCCTTGGAAAAAAGCCCAATTGAATCTTTAAATGAAAAACTAGAAATTATCAATGAAGCCCCTTTTTTAAAAACATTCCATTCATTCAGGTAAAACTCATTAGAAAATGCCTAAACACACCCTTTGACCCCTTTTTTAAAAACATTCCATTCATTCAGGTAAAACTCATTAGAAATGCCTAAACAAAGAAACAACCCAGATATTGAGCCAGTTATATTCAATCTCCCAAGAAGAAACATGAAGAAAGACATTATATTTCAAAATTTTCTATGTATAAATCTTAATTTGTAACTAATTTGAAATATTTGTGATAGACTGATGATGAAGGTAATGCCTTCGAAACTATAGTCTCTAGAAATAATTAAAAAATTATTTTATTTAAAAAACAGAAGACTCTCTCATTTTATTTTATTTTAACCTATAATATAAAGCTCTTCTAATGTTCTTTAGAACTGAATAAAATGGAAGGGTTACTTTTAATGAAACTGGGGTGTGCCTGAATTACATAAATTTCAATTCTACTAGATATACAATGCTGGTACAGACATGTTTGGCATACCGATACAAGTTTCTACAGAACGATAAAAAAGGGACTCACCTATCTCTGTTATTAAGTATCCCAATAATTAAAAAAAAGAAACTATTAATAAAAATCATTTATCTTATTGTGGTGAAAGTCCAATTAGAAATGAATTCATCATGAGAACAATACGTTTTTGTTTACAAGTCTTATTTATTTATTTATTATTTTTTTCTGATTCACAATATTTATTTAACTCTACTGTTTAATTTAAGATTTATTATTTTTTTCCTTATGTTATTTGAAATAATTAAATTTCATAAAAGAAATTAATATTTTAGTTTAGGGACTTACTTAGGGGGAGGGAACCTGAAATGTGACATTAAATATAAATAATGTTAATCCAGAAAAATTTAAGGTAATTTTAAAATATTTTTTAAGATGTTATTTAATATTTATTTAAAATATTTTTCCATGATACCCTTGAAAAATGAAATAATATGATTTAAAATTTGTTACATTTTAAATTCTAATATACTACTTTAGCAGGGATCGACTATATCTAAAATTCTTCTATATTTACTATATCGAGAACGGGTGTCTTTTTTCTAATTCCTTCATGATAAGATTAAATAAAATTTGCAAAACAAATGAAAAATATTTCGTGGAAAATGATAATCGGGTGAGCAGGCGGCCGTCCAGCAATAGGCGTCAGTCAGTCTTTACTGTTAAGTGAGTGCGAGTGCGCGGGTCCCCATGCATTGCAGCCTCGCTCGTTCTTCAGGTAATATTCACTTTCATCTACTTTCTCCATTAATATCATTAATTCTAAACCATTCTTTATGTTACCAATGGCTTATCACATTACAATTTTACTATTTTACAAATTTATTCATACTAATGTTTTTGCACCAAGTCAAATGTCGATTATTTTTAAAGTACTTTCAACCTTCGGAGTGCAATTTTTTAAATCACCTTAAATATAAACTGGTGTGTAGAGCACATGACATTTTTTGTATTTAATTATAAACCAACATTTAATTCACTCTTCAAATTAGAAATCAGAAATATTTATGTTAGTTAAATAAAGATAGTTCTGTTCCCATAATTTAATTTAAACTGGATTGTCCAACTCTTAGTAGTTTTAAAATCAATTCCAATAAATTATGGATGCATGTAACACGACTGAGATGAGGAAGGCAGTAAAAATATCAACAGCACAAATTTTGAATATTTTATAAAAATGAAAAAAATTTAGAAAAACGTTTAATAAATTAATTAATTTAATTAGTTTATTATTTTTGGTGGATGGAAAAAGTATTATGAATAAATAAATTATGATGAGAAATTAATGAGGGTGTCCTCTGCTTGATTTAAAATTAACAAATACCTATATAAAACGAATAAATAATTTATTTGTTAGAGATTATAGTTTCTATCATCAGTCTTTTTAATTATAGATATTCTATCTGTTATTTCTCATGGGTTCAAATACCCAATTGGATGTCGGTGAATTATTACTAATTTCTTTTGTTATAAGTAGGCTGGTCTTTTCACAAATTTCGTTTATATGAGAAATAACAGAAATAATATTTCTAATTAAAAAGACTGATGATGAAGTTATGCATTCGAAAATATAGTTTCTAACAAATAAATTATGTATATATATAATTAATTAACTATATAATCTAAATATTTAGCTGTTACTAAGTCAAGTTATAAAATCATTCCACGGTCTATTTATTAATTAGAAAAAATGATAATTTCAAATATCTGCAGGCATTCTTTTTTTTTTTTTTAATTTGGATTGATCTCCTGATCTCTATTGATCTTCCGTGTTCCTGTTTATGCAATCGTTTATCTTGTTAAATAATAAAAACTATAAAATAAACTTTCCGGTGAGAAAGAAAAAAAACATTTTTTTTTTCATTTCCGTTATAAATATTTTTATATTTCAGGAAAATTTTGAGAAAGCAATTAGAAAAAAACTTTTCTAATTGAAATATTAATTATAAAGAAAGCGTTTATTAAATTATAGAGCATAAAAAGAATTTTATTTCACTTAAAAACAGATTTTCAATTTATATTATGATTTTTAAAAAAGAATTGAGTAAAAACTTAATTAAAAATTGTATAAAATATCATAAAATAATTATTCACGCTAGGCTTAGAAAACGATTTTTTCTACGTGGTGACATATTGGCACTTTTGTAATGGAACTTTGAACACATTTAAAATAGTATTCTGTTTGAGAAAAATATACCAAAATACCATATTAATTTAAATACCCCCCCCCCCCCAAATTCTCGTTTCAATGAAAGTTATGTTTCTAAAAATACATATTTTGAAAAGACCGTGATGAATTAAGTAATTATTTTCTTTTCTACTTCGGATTGCAATGGCAAAATCCTATACGCATCCATTAGAGAGTGTATATTTGTATATCCATTTCTGATAGAGGAATCAGAGTCCAGTGGATTTCTCGACACGATTAAAAATACAAAGAAATAGAAGAAAAAGTAAAAAACTTTTCAAGACTCGGTACGCTTGCTATTTAGAGCCGCAACAAATCATTTCTTTTGTACATTTTTGTCTGAATTTTAATGAAGTCCAATTAAATATAATCTCTCTCTATAACGATTATCGTTTTGGTCCGAGTGAAAAAGGCTATTCCTAGAATAATAGAAATTAAGAAATTAATCTCTATAATAGTCTGAAACAGGTCTGAACTTATATTTGGCCAGGTTTGAACTTGCATTTAGCACCCTTGCAATACACCTTAGCTCTAAAGAAAGTGAAATGATTCTATCCACGCACTTTGTCGACACCTAAAAAAGATACTTAAATCTTTGCTTTCACTATAAAATTAAAGGGCCCCTCACTGAAAACTTTTTTCAGTTTAGCCTGATTTTTTACTATTCCCTTTGAGTTGAAGGGAGTGAAAAATCTTTAGCTATAATACTTATATATGTTGCATATCGGAGAGAGATTTGTCTAAGTGTTTGGCTAGCGGCCCGGCAAGCTTAGTTAGCGTTTGGGTTCGATTCCTAAGAGGACGAACCTCTCTGATATGCAATGTAAAAATATTTTCTCTAAAATCTATGATTGGTCCTTAAAGATAAATTCATTTATTAATATTTTAGATCTGGGTTGATTTTTGAAATAATTTCCATCTTTTTTCAAAAAAAGACACCTAAAAAAGATAATTAAATCTTTGCTTTCATTTATTATTGTTTATCTAAGTAAGTTATCAATATAACCCAATAATATGTAAGTTTTTATATTATTGTTGAAGCTAATTAGAGGCATCGTTTGTCTCTTTTAATAAATGTTTCCTAATTTTTATGCTATTTCTGAAAGCTATAATGAAAACTTTTAACAACATACCATTGATGAGTAAATTATCTAGTTTGGTAAACTCTTGAGTGCTGTAGGACTTTCGAGTCTGAAATGAATAAATTTATAATAAATACTGAAAAAAAAAATATTTAATTGAAATTGAGATTTAAATTTATTTTCATTTTAAATTCTAGAAATAGAATTTATTTTTAATCGCTCAGACGTATCCATCTCACGAAAGCGCATTCTACATCACCACTCCTGGTTGTCTATCTTTCAGGATATTTTAAATTTTTGACTTGTCTTTTCTCACACCGAGTATGGGTACCTGTTTTGGGATTCGAGTTAAATGTAAAATGTCGGAATTTTAAAAGCTTATTTACTGAAAGAACACACCTTATACTATTAATATTATATACTTAACCGATATAACGTATGTGGGACCAAAAATTAAATATGCAAACCAACGAAATTGTAGTTTCATTATCGATATTGATATATGGTTTTTAAATTCTTTACGATAAAAATGCAAGATTATACAATACCCAAGGTCAAGATTTATTTCAGAATCATAAAAAATTAGCCTTGATAGATTTAAGGGTTGAATAGAAGTCAGTGTATTTATGGAGTCGAGCCTTTAAATTGAAATTGTAGAATCTGGGGATGATAAAAGTCAGAAAGAAATACTAGCCTCACGCTTTCACTGAAACTACTGAATTACGTCTCTGTCAATTTGTTTCCTTTCTGAATGACTACAAGTAGTAGTGTTGAATTTCTGGGGAAATAATCAAGATTAAATATTTTTGAGGATATTTTCTCATCAGAATACATGTCTTCGAAATTAGATACTTGAGAAGTTTTAAAACTCTTGTTAAATAATTCTCAAAGTTCAGCTGAGAGAGAATACCGAGAGTGTTCACTTTTTGACCATATGAAAAACATACGATATCAACATGCTTTTTTACATTTTTTTATTTTTTATTAAAAAAAATGTTTTTGAGTTAATTTTGGCCAAATTTTTAATTTAACTTATTCAATAAAAATTTATAATTCTGGTTAACTATTTGCGAATTTCGATTTACGTCCAGGTGAAGTTATTCTGAAAATTTTTGATAATAAAAGATTAAAATTAAAGAATAAATAAAATTTTATTTTCTGGTTCTTTTTGGAAATTTTTTATTCAAAAAACTAATATTAATTATAATTAAAGTATCATATATACGGGAGGATAACATAATTTATTCACCAGTATGATGACTCATGGCTTTGTAATATATGTTAATTTAATTGTAATTAATATCTATACTAGATTTTTTATTAATAAGTGGTCAACTAGAAATTAGCAGACAAAGTGATATTTAGTTTCATTAAATAGGAAATAAGCTAGCCTAAAATTTAAAAATAAAAAATAGACTTTACTAGTATATCAAAAAACATTAATGTATACTAAAATGAGGATTTCATAGCTCATCGCGTGGTTAATAAGTTTCCAAATTCTAATATAGATGCATTAAAAACACAAATAATAAATATAATATTACGCGACGTTTCGATCAGATTATTAAAAGTTACAGGATTGATACTAAAAACAAAGGGGGTATTAGAGTCGTTTTTTTAGGAATTTGTTCCGTAATTGATGATCCACTATTATCATATTATGTCTAATGGTTTGTATACCATTGATGCCAGAAGATCTTTAAAGAAGAGGAATTTTCAAAAGTTTGGTATTACACGCAAAGACAAATCAAGCAATTAAGGTGCACTTAATTAGACACTGCAAATAAGTTACAATAAAGACAATTTATCACTGAGTTTTTACTCTATCTTGTCACTTTGCAAAATAGTATACTTGGTTATTTCCAAATTACCTATTCTGACACCCTCTACAAACGTTCTATCCAGGCAGGTAGATATAGATTTTTATGGGGAGGAGGCGGGTTTCGGTGATTTAGCAATTGATTTGTTCAGGTATATTAATCCCTCGCCCCCCAGAATAGGATAAACAAAATTGAAATGCTTTTCTAATTTACACAATTCAGATACACTGGTGACAGATGTGTTTCGAAAATAAAAATTTAAGGATTACATGTATGAGGGAAGGGATGGAGGTTGGACCACTTGAATCCCTTACCTATACCTATGCCTGGTTCTATCGGTCCACTAAACTAAATTGTCCGCCTCCGTGGTGTAATGGTCAGAGTAACTGACTGGCAACCTGGAGGTCTCGGGTTCGATTCCCGGCTATACCCAGACATTTTTTCTGTAATTATAGGGTCTGGTAATAAAAAATTAAGTGGGAGATAAATTTAACCGAATTTGTCGCGCGGAGAATTTACCACTGCTCGAAGCCCCTAAAACCTTAGTAAATTGGATATTGAATTGTATCAGATTTCTTATTTTAGAGAAAAAAATTATCAGGCCAAATTGTTGTGTATTCCAGTATCTACATATGGTATAAGTCTCAATGCTTTAAGGAATTTTATGACTTTATATTGGGCCACGGGTTTCAATCGAATGGGATTAAAGAAGGATATGAGGAATGATAATTTATTTTTTAAAAAATCACTGACTATCCAGAATGTAAGAACTTGCAAAGATCGAAAAGACAAGTCCTGACAAGTTTTAGTTCAGGAGAGAAATTATCAATTATTTGTGATTGTTCTAGAAAAGCCCAATTCCTTGTCTCCTTGTACTAGAATGATATAACTATAGACTTGGTTAGTGTCGTAGCATATAAATTATTGAAACAATAAATATTTTATAAAAAGACGAAGAAAATTTTTTAAATATTCAAAACTTGATTATTTTTTTTTTTTTATAAATCTATTGATGGTGCTTTAGTAGAGCTTATAATTTTGCTTTAACTAAATTTTATTCTTGAAAAAAGATTCACGTATTGTACAAATGTACATTCATATTTCGAAAAACGGAATATATCTCTACATATAAATCTCAATGTTTTAAAGAAGTTCATGATTTTATGTTGGGCCACACTCATTGCAGTGTTGGGCCGCATTCGGCCCGTGGGCCACGGGTTATACAGCCATGTCGTAGCTCATCGAGTGGTTATCTAGTTTTGCAAATCCTAATATAGATGCATTAAAAATAAACAATTTCCTAATTACATTTTCTAATTAAGACATGTTCGCATCTTTCACAATAATTCATTATGGCTTATTGTTTTGTCGTAGAGCGCCATTTACTTCCGATGCACTTTTACGATCGGTGCCTGATGCACCCGAGTTCCCATTAAGGACAGTCAAGTCCGTCAACGAAAGTGGCCCTGGCTATCAATGTTCAGTGAAAGTACTTCCTCGGCCTTGTCTCTTGTTAATGGCTTGAACAGCCTTGCGCATCACAAATCGTCACTTTCACCCATGAACTCACTTATGACAATGCCGCCTGGCTACCGACAACAAATTGGACACGAGCTTCACAAATATTTCCAAAGATTGGTACGCTCTACGCTCCCCGAACACTTTTTACTGTGCTTCGCTCTGTCTAGATTACAATACCAACAAATCCACAATAATTCAAGAATGTAAAATAAGTTCGTTCTTGCGCTAAAATTTTTGTATTTTTTCAATATTATTAAAAAATACTAAAACTTTTAGTAAACGTAAGTTTTCTAAAAAAGTTAGTCATTTGGTAATTTTTCTCAGCGAGCTATTTGAGACTAAAAGCTGAACCTGGGAAAGAGTAGCAGTTATTTACCATAGTACAAACTTGAGTGCCAAATTTCAACTTATTAGATAAAAACTTTCGATTTCTCTGCATTTGACGATTCGACTTTTTTTTAACAGAAGCTTTGAAGCTAGAAATCTCAATTCCTAATTACCATAATTCTTTGTTTTGGAAATATAAACATTTCCAGAAAACCTTTCCGTGTATTTAAATTATAATGGTTTTGAAATTCCAAAAGATAAAAAAAAACATGCTTCAAAATTATTTTTGCCCTCATTTTAGACATTACTATACACTTATAATTATTATAAACAATAAGTCGAGTGAATTCAATACTGCCCGAGGAGCAGGTAACTTTTGGCTACAGAACTTATAGAAGAAATGCAGAAAAAGAGAAAACAAATATGTTTATACATTTGAATTCGACATTCAAAAAGCTTAATCTTTTTGATAAAATCCAGCTTTCTAAGTCAATCAAGTCATCAAAACCGTTATCCAAAAAAAAGTTAGTAATTTCCCGAAATTCATTATTTTTATTGAATACAAAAATGTAAGTATCTTTTTGAGTGTCTTTTTTTGAAAAAAGATGGAAATTATTTCAAAAATCAACCCAGACCTATAATATTAATAAATGAATTTAACTTTTAAGGACCAATCATAGATTTTAGAGAAAATATTTTCTCTAAAATCTATGATTGGTCCTTAAAGTTAAATTCATTTATTATTTTTAATTAAACTAAAAAAATGTTTTTTCTTTTTTCTTCCTTTTTTCAAGCATTCAATCTATTTATAGAATCGGAGGATAGTGGTGTAGCGATCTCAATTTCTACAGCGGGAACTCAAATTCAACTCTTACGCACGCAGTGTAAATATTTGACCGGAGAGAATCTGGCTCCTGTGATTATTTAAATAAAACACACACAAACACGCGAATAAACAAAAAAACAGATTGAAACTAGACGAAATAGATAAGTATTCGGAGATCATAAAATATTCATCGATTTCATTTACATCTAGGTTTCTAGAAAGCTTCTTAACCAAAAGAGGATTCTGTTTGCTTTTCATCCCAAAAACAGAAATTATAAAAAGAAAAAGAAATTGACTTAAAAAATTTCAATATTTGCTCGTTACTTAATGATATTGAGTATAATTGGTAACTAAACAGTTATTTATTTGAGCTAAAATTTAATCTTTCATGGCTATCTTAAACGTGTTTGAATTTTGTATATACCCATTGAATAAATTTCATAGGGAACGGTGGTGTTCCTGTTTGAAGGATTACTAAAAAATGTTTTTGTTTACTTATGCCTAAAATTACTGAATTAGGGTTTAGTTTAGTTTTTTGTTAACTTCATTTGAAAATTTTATTAAAAGACAAATATTAAAATAAAGACATGTGAAAAATAAAAAATTAAAATGTTTAGAAGCAGATATTTAGCACAATGCAAATATTCGGCTGATACCAGGCATATTTAGCTGTTTTTTTAATGATTTTACGTAGGTACTGATTATATTTTTTTTAAAATGGAATCTCATAAATAAATATAAGATTTATTTAATATGAAAGTTTCTTTTTGCCAAGAGTAGCAGAAATTTTATATATTCAAGGATTAAAAATATAATTCCATTAAAAATTTATAATTACAGCAGAAGACACACTCTTTTATTGTCTCCTTCAATTTATAAGAATTCTGCTATTCTCGGTAAAAAGAAACTTTCAAATTAATATAAATTTTTAATTTATTTATAACGAGACTATAGTTTCGAGAGCTTTGCCCTCTTCATCAGTCTATTACAGTTGATTCACAGGAATTCCTCTCGAAAAGCTCTCGAAACAATAGTCTCGTTATAAATAAATTAAAAATTTATAATTCCATCAGAAGACACCCTCTTTTATTGTTTGTTTCCTTCAATAAGATTTACTTTTAATGATTGTATTATGTACTTTACTAAATAATGCATGTTTTCAATTAAATTTTTTATCAGTCTTTTTTTATGATAAATTTTGAAAAAAATAAACAAACTAAAAATTCACATAATTAAAATACTCTTAAAAGATAGTATTCCAGTATTAGTCAAATCTTATATATTCAAGATTTCATCACTATTGTCCATAAAATTCTTTACACTGAACTTAGTTATATTCAAGAGACATGTGAATGCCAGATTTTTTCACAAATTCTCAGATTCTAACTTTGAGCCCCATTGGATCTTTTTGTTTTCAATTGAATTATAAGTTCTTATCATTTGATAATCTGCCTAGTCTGTCATTCTGTATGTAATTTTATAATTTATATTTCCTAATAATTTACATATTTATTTCATTAGATATTAAAATAAAAACCCATGTTTTCAGCCTTAGTACATAGAAATATCAGCTTTATATCTATGAACGTAGTAGATGTATGTATGTAGAAACATTCGTCTTTCACTTTTGATTTCCTTATAAGCAGAGATAATTTAAATAAACTGCATTATATAATCATAATCTCATCGCATTTTTAAGTGTGTGAAGTGTGAAGTATTCATTCATCTGACAAATTATACGATAGAGATCAAATTAGTAGGTGCATTAATTATATAGTAATTTGAAATTTTAATGATATAACAACTAAATGATATCCTTCCCTCTCTCTCTATCTATCTCTTTCTGCTTTCTGATATCTTAATTTTTTAATTTTAATTGAATTGAGACACTGTGAAATAAACATAGGCATCGAGAAAATTTTATTTAATAAGTAATTTTGAACATTAATCTCATTTAAAAGTTACTAACAAAAAAAGTTTGGCATCGCTTAACTATATCGACTGGCTTTACCATACACCTGCTAAACTCACTATACTTACAAGTACTAAATTTATATCTTTTTTTGATGAAATACTTCGTTTCCCAAGTAGAGTTCTTTGAAAATTTGCCCACACACAGACACACAAGAAACGTTAAAATATAAAGATATGTAATTTTTTTACAATTCTCTACATCATAAGGTAAAGTAAAAAAAAAAAAAAAAAAAAATTATTCTGATTCCTGTCGTTTTATATGATTTTGATTAATTTACTTTTAAAATACAAACTAACGACTTCATTAAGAAGGGTGGATAGAAATAGGGTATTATTTGATGGGGGAATGTACAAGTAACTGGGCCAAATTTGAGCGTATTACTTTTAAATAAAAATAAAAAAGTCCAGCTTAATGAAACAGCACATATTTTTTCATCATTCAAAGTAATTATTTCATAGCAAGCAAAAATTGTTTTGGTTAAAAATACCAATACACAAATAGCTACTTAAGTGAATTTTTAAAGATTTTCGGTCCCAAAGTTAAAGTGGAAAAACACTACTAGGTTACAATGGGGCGTCATGATATAAAATACAAGAAAATCAGTTAAATATAATTAAACACTTTTGTTACAAAACAAATGTCAAGTTTCTAGCTTTAATAGTTTAAAGGCTATAGGAGAGAGGGGAGATCCAATTTCCCCTTTTGAATTGATCCTCCGGAAAGCAAAAAAGTCAGGTAAAAAAAAGTATTTCTGGTGAATTCATTTCTTTTTGTATTAGTTCTAGCTGATAGAAAACATAAATTAAAAATTTCATCTTCTCTACGACTTAACAAATTGATGAGTTTTATAAGTGTTTCTATATTTCATTTGGACTATATAACTACAACTAATGGAGAATAAGGATTTCTATCTATCTATCTATCTATTCACTATAAAAAGGATTAGTGTCTCCGGTGGTAGTGGTTTAAGTTAGCAGCGAAAGGGTTCGAACATTATCAGAAATGTACGAAAGGCACTTTGGGATATGGTCGCCTTAGAGTGTAAACCTGCTAAATCAATTTTTTATTATATACCTATGACATATTAATCCGTTCGAAAGAAAACGAAATGCAGCATCGTCCAAGTGAAACTGCTATTAAAATTACGGTCGTAAGTTGTAGAAAAAAAATGTGAAAAATAGTTTCTTTCCATAACAACAATATAAAGTTTTCTATTATACACTATTTATAATACTTAGATTCTTGAATATAAACTTTAAGTTTGAGGCTCATTTAATCATACTATCAAATTCGTGTCTCTGGCATTAAAGTTTATCAAAAAATGGATTGAAAAATGATATTAGTACAAAATCAGAAAATGTACACAATCGTTGATTTGGTATAAGGGTGGCGATAATATATCCTTCCATAGCCTGATGACTTTTTGACAAGTTCCCCACATGGGTCATGCGTATTTGGACCGAATACACGGCATGCAGCTTGTTATTAATTAATATAAGCACATCAATTTTGAAAATGATCGTTATATAATTTTTTACGACATGCCAAAAATATAATCTCAACCTTTAATTTCAATTAAGATATAATTTATGCCCATCAAGAACATAGACAATTTGAAAAATATATACTAGTATAAACACATTACATGCAATATTACTTTTATATTTGAATATTTTAGTGATTATGGCATTAATCTGTATAATATTTCTCAATGAACTTGTTAATTGGAAAAAACTAGAGAGCTAATGAGTGATAATTTAAAAAGTATAAAATTGGAGTTTCATCAGTTTCAAGATACTTTACTAATCTTTCATATAAATCAAATTTAATTGTTTTATTTTCTTATTATCTCGATGAACTAAATACAAATTAGATTAGAAACAGTGTGTGCTTTGTGGTTTCATTCAACGTTCAAATGGCAACTGGTTTCCTTGCTACGGTTTGAACACCATTATTTCTAGAGAACTATTTAATAGCAGATATCATTCGGTTTTATGAATCGATGGAATGTGATTTGAAAGGATCAAACGACTCAATTGAACTTCGATCCCATTTGTGGAAAATCATATATTGAACGAGAATTCTTATTTTTTTCTCTTTTTAAAAGATTAAACTTTTAATTAAAATTTCTTTTTTTTTATTCTCTCCCATTCATTCATTCATATAACGCTAATTTCTCCCAGAGGCAAACAACCGAGAATCAAATAAATGCCTTTTGTATTTAAAAATGGAAAGAGTTGGGCTAAATCATCTACTCGAAAAAATTCCTCTTTCACTGTTTATTTCATTCTCTGGTGCGGCGCCGCGTATTCTCATATCAAGTCAATTCCTCGCTAGTCCAGCCGCTTGTTGTTTTGGAATTTAATTGGATATAGTGAAATGGTTCGCACGTTTTCCAGGTAGACAGTTTATGACTGTAGAACTCCCCTTATACGCTCCCATCTATCCAATTTCCTTTTTCTCTGACATCCTAAATATCTAGAGTTATGAAAAAGAAAATAAACATATACACGAATCAACTCTCTCTATTCCCATCAATCGATCTAAATACTAAATCGATACGAGAGTATTACTAATTAAAAATAAATCATTTTTCTTTTTTCAATTAATAAAACTAAACAAAAATAATTCCATTAATAAAAAGAAAGGGAAGGAAAAAATATTTTGTAAACGTAATTGTTTCAAATTGTATATAATACTGATAGCGTTTTCTATGATACGCTATTATCGCTTTAAAATGAAAGTTATATTGTTAATAACACATATTATTGACAAAAATAACGATAGTGGCTACATGGATTCACCTCCCTGACAATTATAGGTGAACAACACCTTTTCTTCCCTATAAGAATAGGTTTGTTAGGGCCTCTAGGAGTTGGTGATTTTCTCCAGTGACAATGTTATGTTTAATGTATACTTTTTTTATTTAAAATTTCAATGTACCTATGTTTACTTACATCCAGATCAGACACTTTTTTCCAGATAGATATGACAGCATAACACCCCATCGATCACTTGTCCCCACCATCTCTCAATTACCTTTTGTACTAACATCCGGAAAATCTCGACTAATGAAAAGGATAATAAACATTTACACGAAAGAACTCTTTTTATTCCTATCGACTAATTTATCTGAATAAGAAAATAGATACGAGTGAAGGTACAAATTTTACTAATTATATCATACATGAATTAATAGTTTCTTTTTATGCAGGAGTTCCTTGCGTATTAAGAAATTCACGATTTCCCTACAATTACACAGGTCTGCGAAATTTAACTTTTGAAAAATTGTTTCTATTATTGACTAATATTCTAAAACTTATACCCAATTAGATATTATTAAAAATTGATAACATTTTTATCATATCACATTTTTTGATACAAGTTGAAACTCTCAATTTTTTCCCCCATTTTTATCAATTCCAAACCCTCATAAGTTACTCAAAAATTAAGATTTTTGTATTTTCATTATTTATTTTTTAACGCACTGATAAATTCTAAAAAAAAAACACCTAGATGTATTTTTATAGGTCGAAATAGAGAACTTCATTTCTACTCGTTTTGCACTCCCCAAAACACCTGAAAAAATATGATGTGATATAAATTTATTTTCGGATTCAGCAGCAAAAAATCTAGAAGAATCACATAAAATTATTCAAACAATTTTTTCATCGCAGACCTGTGTTATCAATAGACGGATAGGGAATAATAGAATATGTATTTTTTCATAAGATATCTCAATAAATTTTTTATTTTTGAAATTTTTCGATATGGTGTATTAGAATTACCCATCAAAGTATAAGTAGTATATAAGACTTAGTAGTTTCAAAAATAACTGATTTAGCAAAAGAGTCCATTTGAAAATGAACACCAGGTATTCTTCAAATGAAAGACTAAAAAACTTTTAAGTTAGAAATGAAATTCCATTTTGAACCAAGGTAAATAATGATGAATTTTATAAAATTAAAAATATTTTTTACCGAATATAAGACAGCTATTTAATTTTCAAATAATGTGTTTTATGCTTAATTTAAACAAATTAATTAATTAATATAAAATAAAAGCAAAATATTTATAAAGACAATTATTAAATGATGAACTGACCAACAACCGATCAATGGAAAAACTACTAATGAACAATATATTATATATTGAAGTAAATGGACAAATTGAGAATGTTACAAATTCAACGACTGTTTTGCCTATTTATCAAAAGTTAAAAAAATTTTTTTATTATAATTATAAATATTTTTATTATTATTTGAAAATATTTTTAAACGTTTGATATGTGACCTACATCTTATAAGGACAAATCGAAATTACCTACATCTAATCGGATATTTGAACCCATGAGAAATAACAAATAGAATTTTTCTAATTAAAAGGTCTGGTGATAAAGGTCAAACCTTCGAAACTATAGTTTTTAGCAAATAAATTATTCATATTCATATTTGGTATATATGGTATACCTATGTTTATTTGAATGAAGCAGAAGATAATTTAGTTGATTTCTATTTATGAATAAACCGCTCTGCTACTGTCGGAAAAACGAAACATTTTCAATTAAATTATGTCTATATCTACTTCGCTGAAATAATGTTTATTTATAAAAAGAAGGTAGCCCTCTCTATTTCCGTCAATTTATCTGAATAAATCGATACTAATGTAGGTAGTACTAATTAAACATCAATCATTTTTTCTTTTTCAATTAAATAAAAATACAAAAAACAAAACAATTTTCAATTACAAAAAGAAAGAGAACAAATCGCGGAAAAATATTTAATTTAATTCAATATAGATTGATTTTAGAAATCTATATATATTTCAAATAAAAGTCTAATATAATATGGTTTTCTGTTGAATTATAGGGTGTACTGAACGAGATGGTTCCCCTATTAATTTGGCATTATGTTTATGTTGGTTAGTTGATTTCATCATTTCAATAAGTGCTCAAAAGTGCACATTAAATCACTTAACTTTTCCGTTATAAAATATTTTGAATTAAAAATGAAAATACAAATTGAAACAGGTAAATAAATAATGAAATTAAAAAAATTAAATTTTTTTGTTCAGGTATAAGAGCAGTTTAATTTATAAAAGACAAATTAAATAGTATCTTCTTGATGTATTTAAAGAAACATAGACAATATTTTATTTATTAATCAAGTTATTTTAGGGAAATAAGGACAATAGCTTATGCAAATAAATAAATAAATATATAAAAATTATTTGCATAAGCTATTGTCCTTATTTCCCTACAACAACTTTATTAATTTAATCGATGGACATAAATAATCAAAATAATTTTATTTATTTGAGAGTAATATTCTTGAAGATTGAGTTAATCAATTTGAAACTTCAGTCTAAAAGTTGTTAAGACGGTCAAGTATAATTTAATTCGGAGATTGTAACCAAGGGGTGAATAAAACAACTTTTAGTTTATTATTACATCCATCATTTCGGCTTTTTTCAAAAAGCTCAAGGCCTTGCATTTTTCGAAAGGTTCATACCTTTGTCATTATCAGAAAAATGTGAAATTAAAATACCTTTGGGATGAAATCTAACTTCAAAGAAGAAAACTAACCACAAAATTCCTTGTTTTGAAGCTTGAATTTTTAAGCCTTGAAAATAATCTACCAGGGGGCTTTGGAAAGAAATAAAAGTTGTCTCTTTCATCCTCTATATTTATCTATATTAATTTATATCAAACAGAAGCCACCCTCTTTAATTTTACCTTATAAATTAATATGCAGTAATTCAAGAAATGTAAAGATAATTGCTGTCAAAATATTTTATCTTTAAAACGTAAAATAAAGTATTTCCCGATACACCTATCACTATATAATACATAATATTATTATGTATTTTCAAACATTTTTTTAAAGTAGCTCTAATCCTTTTTACTAAATATGAAATATTTTTAAGAAAACATCTGTAAATATAGAATATTTTTATATTTTCGTTTTATATTTCTAGAGGACCATTGAAGAGAGCTGTACGTAAATATCTTTTACTTTTTATATAAATCTACATATAAAAATGTAATTTTATTTTTACATGAAAAATTATAATAATAATAAATTTATACTCATGTAGATTTATTTAAAAAGTAAAAGGAACCTACCTACACCCATCTTCACTGAGAGTTCTTCTTTCGAAATATAAACTTAATTAATTAAGATGATTGTAATAAGAGGGGTGGACCCTTGCATTGTGAAAGAAAGAATTGGTAGTAGTACCGTGATAACGTATTTAAAAGAATAGATACTTTAATGTTTAATAAATAGGATTAGAACTACACAACAAAAACACTTTGTTAACAAATAAACGCTGCCCGGAAATAGCAATTTTTATGTTATCATTTACTTAACAAATGAATAAATATTTATTTATTTAATATTTTTGTTTTGTTTCAAAATTTAAATAAAGATTATATAATGAAAATAAAGAGGGTTGTATCTAGAATCAAAAAATTCACTACTGGTTTTCTGTACACGTTTTCTTAATGGATTAAAACTTTTTTATTTAATTTAGTTTTCTGGTTCAAATTTATAATAATTTAACTTACTTCTAGCCAAAAAATTTTATTTTGAAATTTTCAACACATACGTATTCGCTTTTGCAATATAATATTCTATGACATTTAAATTGATTCCTTGATCACGTAGTCCGTTGTTTTTAGACAAGTTCCGCAATAAGTGTATGAAATAGCCTAAATAAAAATCATAAATCCTCTATTTCCTCTTATCCCACGAATTT
The DNA here is from genome assembly GCA_024734495.1 of Forficula auricularia. Taxonomy (NCBI): domain Eukaryota; kingdom Metazoa; phylum Arthropoda; class Insecta; order Dermaptera; family Forficulidae; genus Forficula; species Forficula auricularia. The sequence goes on from JALMQS010000101.1 coordinate 11,187,206, forward strand.
TTACATTGCCATAAACCCCTATAATATGAGTATCAATAGACATGTCTTATTTAGTAGAAGTGAAATTTGTTGGTTGTTTCTTTCCCGTTAATGTATGAAACATAGAAATTTTATAGACTAAAGTTTTTAAAAGAGAGAGAGAGATAAATTGAAATCGATTGAAAAATTTTAAAAACAGACCCATATTTCAAAATACATTGAAAAGTGAATAATGTGTTGTTTTTTGATTGTTTAAAAATTTATGTAGAAACATGACAAAATATTGTGTATTAACTTAATTTTAAATATAATTAAATTAAGCACTCAATAATTTATTTTGAGTCATGTGTTATATAAATATTTTTGTATATTGAAGATACAATTATTTTTACTTTTAAATTCATTTTGAAATAAATGGGTGTTTTTTAAAGTCTTTTAATAAATTTTGATGTTGTTTCACTTGGAATAGGTTATATTTTCACGGGAGCCGAATCACGTTTTGACCTCGAACTTGAATCAATCACAAATATTTATTCATTTTGTTATTTAGCACCAGGTTTTTTTTCTTGATTGATCACTGTCCCTGCCTTTCACACAGCACACTTTGCCCCTGAACGCGGACCGAGTATTCCACCCGCGAAGCACCACCGATGCACGTGTTGTTTATGTTTACAATTGGCCACCTACCGTGAATGTAAGCATCGCTCCTGAAGTGTACGATGAAATCTTCCCGCAGCCCACAAACTACTGCCTCTTGCAATTGCCCTGGTTGTTCTAAACTCCTTTCACTGAAATCTTCGGCTTTATAGCACTGGCTTCCCACCAAATGGCTGAGCCCCCGCCTCCCTCATTGAAGTCTCCAAGGAAGACCCGGAGGAAAGCTAATTGCGGGGAATTGGATTCTTCTTCTGTCCTCACCTCGGCCATCTTCTCCACCACTTCATCGTCCTACATCCCCTCTTGCTACTCTTCTGTATTCTCCCCTGAATTTAGATTCGGACCTAAAAACAAAAAACTAGTCATCTTTCAAAAATGAAAGCATACATTGAAAGGGAAATTACAATGACAACTGTCCAGTCTTTTAATTTATTAACTGGTTTACGAGCGAATGTGATGTAACTAATAAATTGCAAAATATTACGAAGATTCCTGCAAGAATTTCAATAATAGTTTTTGCTGTAAAATATGAATCTGTCAACATTCCTTTATTTTTCATTTCAGATAAGAATTTTTTAACATTCTACTTAATTGCTTGCTTTTAATTTAGAAATGCAAAAGAATTTAGTTTTTTTTTCAATCTTTTTTTTTTCATTTTCTTATGGAAGATTTGGAAATTATGTACTTATGGGAGGGAACTCCGTTATAAATATATATTTCTTGGTTAAATCTTGTTAACCTATGTATTTAATTAATTACATAGGGTACCCACTACCCTTTTTGATCAGCATAAATCCCATTCAGTCCGCGGTTAATGATACGGTGTTTAATTATTTATATCAGTAGAGTCCTTAAACCTACAGTAGAAATCTATATAACACCCAGAACAAGGAGAATACAAGAACAATTATCTGGAAAAATCCATGTGCACATAATTAGAAGCTCTGATCACTTGAACTGTGATGTATATTCTTAAGAATTAGTGTTTTATACCATTTTATTTCTATTGCTTAATAACAAATAGAATCATAGGTACATGTAGTAATTGAAATCTCGTTTATCACTAATAAATTCCAATTTAATATTTTTACAGATCTCGTTTCAAGAATCCATGGGCTCAAAAACATGTCTATATATGTATAAATGTACAATATCATTTTATTGGTAGACCGTAGACGTAATGCTATCAAATATTGAATTTAGAAATGTTGACTAAAAAAAGTGAAAAAGTGACGATTGTAGATTTTTAATTTGATCATAATTTCTCAAAAATGAATAGCTATATCTCCTTGATTGAGTACAAATAAAAACATTTAGCTAAAATTGCAAAACAATATTTTTTTTTAAATATTAATTAGGTTGATTTATATTGTTTGGACATATAATTTTTTCGAAATTACCATTTAAAATAATTTTTTAAGTCTAAAATTTTATTTTCAAATAAAAAGTTGAATTTAAAATTTTTCAGCTTCTCTTGAGATTTTTCGAGAAAAATATTAAAGGTGATATCCAAAGAGGGACGAATTATCATTATCGAATACATTCTGAAGGTAATTTAAATTCGTCCCTTGTTAGGAGTAAACACATTTTTACTTTAAAGTCCATCAATAAATTGCAATCTGTTTTCTTCGACAACCCTCTCATATATCGTAATATCGTCATCAGTTAGTTCCAAAGAAACATACAAATTATATTTTTTTTTTTCAAATATCTTGAACCTTGAATGAAACAATCTATCTAAAAACTAAGAGTCGAATAACCATTTCATTTGTGTTTATGAGAAAAAATTAATATTAATCTATTTAGCACTGCTTCTATAATTTTCCAAATCGATTAAATAGATTTAAAATAAATAGAGAGGAAAAAATACTCTCTAAATGTAATTGCACTTATCTTTGACCAAGTTTCGTTCAATGGATTTAAAAAATAATCAAGGACAAAAAAACTTTTCTCTCGAGGGGCTACAAATGTCTCCATTGCTTGCGGTAAAAATGAGAAAACTTTTTTCATTAGGTTTAGATCAATTATTTGTTAGCACTAGAGTCGAAATTAGTGGGAAAGATATCGAACAATTAAATTGGCTTTTATTAAATAAATTAAAAAATTTAACTAAAGAATAAATTTTATTGACTTAAAAATTAAATTTATTTCACTTTTCTTAAAATTACTATATATTTTGGAAGTATATCAAATTTTGTTGTGAAAATTCAATTTCTTAGCCTTTGGTATTGATAATACGAATATAGGTAAGTACTTAAATATTTGACTTAACTTACAAATATCCGTAATTTCTTTCATCTAGGACAACAATATATTAATAAAATTTATATCGTATTCTTATCTCGGTCACATCACTTCGTATTGTTTCTATCTTATATTGATCCAATCTCTTCAGATTTTAATAAATTAAATAGGACAATAAAATAACGATAGGAAAAAATAAATATGTTCACTTTATGCAAATGACTTCACGGATAAGTGAAGAGAATAATTCACTCAGCGTGCCGTTTCATCAGTTAGTAGTAAATGACCCCATTCATTTTCTCATCTCCGGATTCATCAACCAGAAGGATATTCCAGAGCCTGAAATAACCGTGCATGAATTCCGGCTATCTAATTATGAAGATGGGATTGGCTTTTAAATCTAATCATTATATATTTATAAAAGATCATAATTTCCACAGCTATTTCAGGATCTAAATGGGGGCAGTTTGGGAATACTCCCCACTAAACCATAAATGTATATTATTGGTTGTACTGCGCATAAGGGATGTACACTATTCAATGCACATAGCAATGCTTTACACTATTCTTGTTTATCCAAATAAAACTTGTTTGTATGACCTCTAACAAAGCTAATTTGGTCAAACCCTTTTTTATTTTATGTGTATGTGTATTTAAGTTTTTTTAAGTAAATAACAAAGAATAACATCAAACAAGCAGGAGGAGCAGGAGAGAAGTATATGCTGGTTATAAGTTTCCTTCATTAACCCTTTTAAACACTGAAGACGATGAAAAATCATCCGAAACGTCATTTTTTTAAAGTTTGAAAATTATAATCTTTAAAGAATTTGGTGTCGGTTCTAGGTGAAACATTTTATTAGATAATAAGTAAAAATATATTTTTCTAGGCGGGTTTCACAAATAAAACAAATATATGTTTTGAGTATTTATATTGGTGCTCTTAAACGCCTTGACCGATCAGATAACATCAATTTAGATTCAACTTCTGCTTTCGCCATTCATTTACATTCCTCTAATCATTCGGCCTTTATTAATAATCCTATTCCTCTTCATTTTGAAAGAAAAGGCCTTAGGTTGGATCTTTTAGAGTCCACAGAAATTAAAAGAGCCCTTTCAAATAATAGTAATATCCTAAATAACCATTTAGAAGTTAATAAAAATATCATTATAGATTATACTTTATAATTTAAATAACCCGAAAAATATTATTTCCCATTCTTAAAATTTCTATTTTAATATTTTACTATTGTTTCTTTCAAGTTCTTGACCCCCTCCCTTACCTTATTCTACTTCTTCCTTCCTTTATTTCTAAGTCCAGGGATAATTCTAAACCCTTAGTTAAACTCCTTTGTTCATTTGTCTATTAATACAATAACCAATACTGCATTCTTTCCCCCTACCATGTACGTTCTTCCCAATTGAACTTCACTTATACATATGTTTCCAATTTTATATTTAGTTTTCTTTTGTAACTCCTGATGATGGGCTCATAACCCTAAATATATATCGAGATAAAAACTCAAAACATATATTTGTTTTATTTGTGAAACCCACCTAGAAAAATATATTTTTACTTATTATCTTTTGAAAATTATGTTCCAATAACTGATTTTATTCGGAATCTGTTTTTCTTTTTTATCCTTCAACTGTATCTACATTATACGACTACATTATACGACTATACAAATAAATAAATATATCACTTTTTAGGGCTACATTGCGATAAAGGTGAAAATGAAACAATCATAGTGGAGCTCTTTTGTATATCTGTCCGTCTGTCATAATCTTCTAATTTCTAATATCTTCAAGGAACTTGAAATTTTTAATCTAGTTAAGAGTTTTATGATCCACAAACGGTGCAATCGTCAATTTTTAAGGCTCTTTTGTGAACATTAAAGTGTTAATGAAAAAATTTCACTGACACTATTGATTATATATACAAATGTATATATATTTAAATTTTAATAAAGTTTTATTTTGAAACTCCAATCGTTTAATATAAATCCACACTTACGTCACACTATAGATGTCCCCTTACCTAACTTTGGAGCCCTTTGATTTAAAAATCTGTAAGAATCCGTGGAAGATTTCTTAGTATCAACATTCAAGGAAAACTATTTTGGCTACTATAAATGATTTTATATACATTAATTTCATAAGTGGCCTTCTTGGAGAGACTCCAAAGAATTCATTAGAAAGGAAATCAATGATCCTGGATTAACATTTCTTAGATTTACGCTGTAAAAAAATTTGAACTCATAATAATATTGCAAAAGAGTAAATTGATAATTAATATATTTGAATGATTTTCTCATTTCAGAGTCGCCAACGAGTCTTTGCTGAAAAAACGACGAACCTTTAGTGAGTCCTTTTCTTTTTAAACAAGTTTTAAGTTTTATGGCACAAATTAAATTAGTTTTAACTAAAGAAAATAGCTAACCCAGATATTAATAATTACAATTGTTTTGTTTTTAACAATTAATCATTGTAAGTTTTTATTTAAATTAGTTTCTCTGTCTGTTATCTATTTGCCTAGGTATAATCTTGTAAACGAATTTTAATTTACTTCCAAGCAGATTTTCTTGAAATTTTGCAGACTTATGACTAGGACTTGGAATGATAATTAATATATTAATTTCATTAATTCCAGAAAAATTTAAACATAAAAAAATAATCATTAGAAATCAAAGTTTACAAGATATTTTATCAATTAAAAAGTATTTTCTAATACGCTTTACTTTAAAGGTGTTTTCTACCTAACATCAAATGCAATAACTATAAAAAATAAAAATATATATATTTTTTTTTTTTTTTTTTTTTTTTATTAGACTCCATAGTATACATCGGCAATCTGCCCTTGCGGGCAATAAGCTTATTTACAGACAATAAATGAAAAAATGACATGGTTAGTATTAACAATATTTGAGGGAGAATAATGAGAGCTCCATTGAGCTTTACATTGAGGTGTGAATTTTGTATTTAAACTATGATTAAAAATAAATTAGAAGTAAAGTAAAAATATAAAAAGAAAGAAAAGGTTTGGCGTGATCACGTGAAGCGCTGTGGTAAGTCGATTGGTCTGTGTTTTTTTAATCTTGTTGGTGGTAATGTTGATATTATGTCTTAAGCATACTCATTGGGGTGGTGAGTCAGTTTGTTTAGGTACGTGTGGCTGTGATGTCTTATTTCGTCTTTGACTGAGGGGATTTTTATGTCTTTTAGTATTGTGCAGTTTGATACCCAGCTCGGAGCATCAGCGATTGCTCTCAGCACTTTGTTTTGAAATCTTTGAATAATTCCTAGTTGGATTCGGCTGTTGAGCCCCAGAGTTGTATACCATATCTCCATATTGGTTTTAATATTTTTTTCTAGATAAGTATTTTGTTGATTTTAGTCATTTGTGAGCGCCTTCCAATTGGCCAGTATGATTTTTGGAGTTTAAGTCCCAGTTGTTTACGTTTTGTCTTGGTGTGTTTTTGCCAGGTTAGTCTTCTGTCCAGATGCATTCCTAGGTACTTTGCGTCGCTAGCCTGGGGGATAGGTTTATTGAAGATTTTGATCATGGGGCAAGAGCCTTTTTTTAGGGTGAAAGTTACATGAACTGATTTAGTCTCATTGACGTTGATTCTCCAAGTGTTGAGCCACTTTTCGATATCATTGAGGGTAATTTGTAGTTACGAGCAGCTAGTTCGGCGTCGTTGTGGGTTAAGAGGATAGCAGTGTCGTCAGCGAAAGTTGCAATGGTGGTGAAATTTGTAGTGGGTAAGTCAGCTGTGTATAAGAGGTATAGGAGCGGCCCAAGCGCGCTACCCTGGGGCACACCTGACTGAATTGGATATAGTTTGGAGTAATCAGTTCCATATTTGACGTAGAAGTGTCTGTCTTACAGATACAATTTTATGATTTGGTAGTAATGGTATGGTAAGTCTCTTTTTAGTTTGTATAGTAGACCGTAGTGCTAAACCTTGTCGAAGGCCTGAGTCACGTCCAGAAACACTGCGGAGCAGTATTTCCTCGACTCCATGGCCATTTGGATTTCGTTGACTACGCGGTGGACTTGTTCTATGGTTCCATGATTTCTTCTGAAGCCAAACTGATGATTTGAAGGAGTCTTCTTTCTTGAATTATTGGATGTAGTCTCTTCATGAGTAGTTTTTCTAAGATTTTTGAGAAGATTGGGAGGAGGCTGAAAAGATTGGGAGGAGGCAGAAATATATAAAATTTTATTTTTATTTTTGGCCTAGGAAACTATAGTTCACTTAGTAGTTGAGATGTAATATGATAATTGATAATAATATTGTGTTAGTACCTATACCGGCTTTTAGACGGTCAAATTAAGTTTTTAAATAACACATTGTTATTTAAAAATTCATTAAAAATTGAAAAATAAATTTTCTTTGGCAACCAGAAAATGATATTACTAATAAGAAATTTTAATTATTTATTTTTAATATCATATGAGAGGAAAAAAATTTTAACAACTGAAGAAAATTTATTATATTTACCATAAGAAGCACTTCCTACATTCACTTCCTACAGCCGACTTATGAATTAGATTTTGCCCAAACTTTGATATATTTAGTTGTCGGTGATAATCAGAAATCTACATAGATAAATGTCCCGGTGGTCAAAGCTTTATAATGCCAAATCAAATTCATTTTCTACCCACTCTATTTGTGCTAATGGCTTCCAATCCAACATTAAACCCTTCAAAATTTAAATTCACTTAGAGTTTAATGGAGTTTATCAAAAAGTGGTCGAACTTTCAGTACGATTATTAACTTCCCTTATTATCTTATTTTAATTATAATTTTCTTCTTATATAACTCCTTATTCTCTAAATTAAATCAAATTCATTCTTCATCTTTAACAATGTTTATCCGAAGATATATAATTTTATTTTCTCATTTGATTCAAATAGAATAGGAATTACGGCATTTGAACGGATAAGTGTAGTTCATTTCAAGAATTAGGAGAGATACATGAAAGTTGCGCAATGAGTGGCAGAGTTGCATCGAATTCAATTCGCTAATCCATGTTTTTTTTCGAGCTTTGTTAAGTCACAACTCGAACATCCAAGCAACTGCTCTCTTCCTAAATAATGATGTCATAACATATAACATAAAGAAGCTAATTCGCTTGCAAAATCATCTCTTAAATAAATCTAATTTATGTCAAAAGAAAAATTAGACCCAGAATGTGGGTCAGAAATGCATTCAACCAACAAAACCAATTCATCTTTATTGTTTAAGAACATAATCATCACAAAATGAAAATGAAAGTTTTTGTTTTTATTAATAATTTTAATTAATATTTATAGTTACCTATAAAAATAAAAAAAGAAGCCAATAACCCAAGAAATACATAAATCATATCTTGGCTTTTCATAATAGGTGAAGTCAAATAGAAACTTAATTAAAATTTTTTACTCATTCTTTTTTCTGAGTTCAAATTATTTCTGTATGCCTGTGCATCTGTGTTCTGTTAAATTTTTCGCTCTACCTCCAAAACCAGTAAGAATTTTAAAACGAAATTTCATATTTAGAACTTGTATATTGAGATTATGATCATATCACGCAAGTTAGCTGTTTACTCATCCGAATTTTTCTAAAGATAATTAATATTTCTTAAAATGTATTTTTTAAGATGCTTGGAGCCGGGTGGTCTCACAAACCAGTCAGTCTTAAGACAGTATTCTCTATGATGATATTTTAGAAACTTTCTTATAGGTTTTGAAGCCTAGTTTTCACAATTTTATTTTCAACATATTTTCAGTCTATTTGAGAAATGTTGAAAAATTAAAAAAAATCGGACGTCTTCAATATTAGTCAAAAACAATATAGTCAAGAATTCATTAATATTGGTCAATTGCCAGAAAATAAATGACATACGTAAAAACAAAGACGGATATTCTGTCAGAACATCAAAACTAAATAAGATGCAAACTTGAAATTTACATGTTTGTAATCATTTTTTCCGAAATTTCGGTAGGTTTGAATTTTTGAGTGATCATGGATTTGTGATCTATTCTTCAAGAAGAGCTAGGGTAAATTTTTTTTTAATTTAATTCACTTTAAATGACGATGTGAGAGAGCCACAAAGTGGCTATTTTGAAATAATTGTATTTGTCTGACGTCTTAGCTTAAAATTATGAATAAATTCCGCAACTCATTCATTCTCTTCTTATCAACAAGAAATATGAACCAATTTGATATCTCAAATTTTTTGAAAAATATAAGGTATAACCCTCAGACTGTATTGGGTAGGCCTGCTTATTTAATTTAACAATTATTTTGTTAACTTATATTGCTAATATTTTTATTTATTTATTTCATAGGCACCGTGTTTGATTCCCCATCTCCCTTCACCTCGCGACACATAGCATAAAACATTTAAGTTTCATTAATCCTATAGTAGGACAACACGCTTAAGAGATCGCTTTAAGATTATATAAAAATACCATGTTTCACATCAGGTCCATTAAAAATTTATGAAAAAATACATATCGTATAATAATATAAAATTTCAACAAGAATCTCTTAATGTGAGATCTTTAAGTAGACAAATTTAATAATTAAACCTGTTTCTTTCTTATTTAAAGGATTAATCACTAGAAATGTTGTAAGAAGACATCCAACCTGATTGAAGATATTCATTTGACTGAATTAACGATAAAAAAGAGATTTATGATAGGCAGAAAGTGGTAGGTCAACAGGCCACTTTCCAAGTTCCTCACTGGAGATTTCAGATAGATAAATTCACCTGTGCCTGGAGTTAATTAAACTGATGTTATAATTTGCTATTTGCAATCAATATTTACTATTCTGATGAGTACACGGATAGCTTAGGCCGAGTGGGACATTATTTTTACTTTCACCTACCAATTAATAGTTAACAAGTGGATGTTTTTTCGGAAGAGCTAGGGATTATAATTTTTCTGTGAACTACTATTTGCCTAGCTATAAATTTCAAAAATTTGTATTAACTATTATTTATTATTTTAAATTATAATAATATTGTAATAAATCAACTTTTAGTGTGCCTCAGCAAATTTTTTTGTCTGATGTTATAATATGCTATTTGCAATCAATATTTACCATTTACTGTTAGCGAGTTGTTTGAACTAGAAAGTCAAAGTTAGAAGTAAAGATGCAACTTATTAATAAAAACATGTTCGCTAAAGCTTATTTGTTCGATCTTTGATTATGACTAACATCAGTTTTTGTTATTATCATAAAATGTCAGGGTGGTTTAAAGTCAAGTTTAATTCTACGCTTTAGCTGAATATCAATTTTTTTTTCAAGTATCGATATAATCTGATATTTCCAAACTAAAAATATTAATCAAGTACAGGTTAGTTGTAAATTAAATTCGACAATTTCCACATTCAATGTTTATTAAAAAATCTTTTCGTAATTTTCAATAGTAGTGATGGACAGTGAGATTGGTATTGGTGGGGATGAAATATTTCTTAAATTAATGGTGATTAAGATGAAAAAAGATAATGAGCTTGTAAAGTTTTTTAATTGAATTTTTTCCAAATTAAAAAAATATATATATAGGCCAAGGCATACGTTTCCTCACACGAGAATTCATCCCACTTTATAATATATACTAGTATATTCAGAATAATTAAGAAAAAACACAAGATGTTGTCAACCAGTAAATTTGAGAAGCAATGGATTATTTTTAATTATATGTCAGATTGTATGTTCAAACCAGGGCTGTGGAGTTCGAGTCAGAGTCGAGAGGAATTTCTAGCCAGAGGAGTCGGAGTCGGAAAAATGTGTCGACCCCGACTTTGGAACAAAGGGTGGTTTATTTGTTGTCATGCTATTTAGTACATATTAAATAAATAATTATTTATAATTAAGCATGGGATTAGTTAGGGGGGGGCAAGGTGGAATTGTCCTCCCCTGAAACTCATTGTCCCGCCCGGCCCCCTAGAAAAATTGAAACTCCATTATTAACTTATTTAATTTTGAAATTTTAATCCTCTCAAGCTACTTAAAGTCATCGGAGATAATTATAGATAGTGAACTTTCTTTTAAAAAATTAAAATATCAAAATGTTTCTACATTAGAGTTTTTTAGTATGTTTAGAATTTCTAGGGAGCTAGAGCGGTATTTATCTAACTTTCCACATAAATTTCACCATTACTGCCTAACCCTTTAAGATAAACAAATTTATATAATGGCATATATTAAAGAAGATTGAATTTCTAACCGAAAAGTTAATATGACTAAAATGACTCAAATCAATAGTTTACCAGTTAAAAGATATTCAAATATTGTAGAGTGAATGTACACTCGAATCAATAGCAAATAATGTGTGTCTGATGGCGCCATGTCCACTCGATATAACAGACCAAAAGAATTATAAATGACAAAGATATCGATTTTATTTTATCGATTTAATCTATCTTGAGGTTCATAGTAACTTTTTATTATAAGAAAATAGCATTTTGATTAAGAATTTTGTAGTTTAAAAGAAATTTAATGAAAAGATTCAATTTCTTCTCTCCGGGGAATCAAGTAGAAATGGCAAAAAGTTTTTTTTTCTCATTAGATATTTATTCAAATCTAATGAAATCTCATATCTATGTGTTATTTACTTTTATATTTTATATCTAATTATTTTTATTAGGATATTTTCATTTTAAAGGGTAGTTTATTTAAAGACTAAATTTGAAAAAAAAAACGCTAATAACTCCTTTGAAATAATTTTTAAAAATAAGAAATTGTATATTATAAAACAATTAATTATTAATAATTTAATTTAATTTTGAACGAAATTGATTCAGTACTTTTTGAGAAAATTGCCAAAAACACCTAAAACCGTCTATGAAAGGGCGTTTTAGAAAGATTTTAAAATTCACCTCCATGTCACAAGTCAATGTTTCGTTTCACATGGCTTTTTAAACTTTTTTTCAAAGGCATCGTGCTTTCAAAAAAAATCATTTTTTAGACTGTTCAGATAGTTTTTGACCATTTTCTCAAAAACTACTAGTTCGATTTCGTTGAAAATATATATAATATATATAATATCTATTAATTTCATATTTTTAAAAAAAATTTCAACGGAGTTACTAGCGTTTTTTCAAATTGGACTTTAAATAAACTACCCTTTAAAATGCAAATTTTCTAATAATAATTATTTGATATAAAAGATAAAAGAAAATATTTCATAGATATGAAATTTCAATAGATTTAATTGAATATGTGATGAGGAAAAAAATAAAACCTTTTGGCATTTAGAACCGACTCGCTGCCCGAGAGAAGAAAGTTAATGTTTTCATTAAATTTCATTCAAACCCCAAAATTCTTAATTGAAATTCTATTTTATTATATTAGATAGGTACTGTGAGCCTCCAGATAGATGAAATTGATAAAATAAGACGGTTTTTTAACAAGTTTATTCAATCGACAGTAATAATAAAAATATAAATAAATAGTTAATAGAGTAAAGGGTGTGTAGTTTCACAGTGAATGAAATAAAACTCAAAGAGGTTTATACAAACTCAATATATTTCGGATTATTAGTCCATCATCAGGAGTTTACAAGTCATTAACTTGTAAACTCCTGATGATGGACTAACCGAAATATATTGAGTTTGTATAAACCTCTTTGAGTTTTATTTCATTCACTGTGAAACTACACACCTTTACTCTATTAACTAACATCATGTTTCACCTAAAACCTACACCATTTTCCATAAGTAAAATATAAATAAATAATTTAAGAAAAATAATATATTATATTCAAACAGCTCTGGGCTGGCAAACGAATTTAAATATGGCAATCCTGAGTGCCCTGAGAACCTAAAATTTGGGACACCTGATTTAGAAAATTAAATATTTTGGAAAATTTTAATTATTAATTTAAATTGACATTATTCAAATACGGCTTAAAGAAATGCAAATGGTATTCTTACTACTACTACTTTAAATCTGAGATTGTGATTTTTGATCTGGTTTATTTATTTTCTTAAAGAGAAACAATAGAGGTTGTCCTCTGCTTGATGTGAAAATAAACAAACACACATATAATATCAAATATATGTATTTATTTTATTTTATATATTTATCTATCCAGAAAATACACAACATACAACATGTCGTGACAAGTTAACTGAACATAGGACCAGATTAAAATTAATAATTATTTAATTTTACAAACAATTACAATAGATGTAATATGGTGTACATTCCTAACCATTAGTTCACATTACACACATATATATATATATATAATTTATTTGTTTGAGACTAGTTTCGAAGGCTTGGAATTCATAATCAGTCTTTTTTTAATTATAAATATTATTTTTCATGGGGTCAGTATCGCGTGGATTTTGAAATTTTTGTTCTTATTAAGCCAGTTAATCTTTATTTCTCTTTATGATCCCGATCCAGAAATTATTATTTTCCCGGAGCTTCTTCTTCAGGGATCTGAATGTATCCGTTCCTCTACTGAACCCTAGATGCCCGACCAAAACTCACACATGGCCGATTTTTATTTTTATCTTTTAAATTAACGACATTGAATCAATTAATCTTTATTAGCTGAATCATATTTGCGATAGTCTTCTATGTTTTGATTTGGAATTTAGGACTGGCTATTGATAGAAAGTGTCCTAATGAGGATAAACTTGGTTTAACGTTTGGAAGATTGGATGTCACGACCCTCTTAAAGCTGCCTGACTACTGACATTGGGCAACTCTGGTGTTAGATGGGTGATTTCTAGGACTATTTTGAAAAAGTAAGCCCGGAGGCGACCATGAATGCTTTAAATACATTCTTTCACGTATTCTGCAGGTGATAGCTCTTGAAATAAGGCGTAGATGAGTGGATGAGTATCACGACGAGATGCGAAGTTCTAACCTGTTTCAGTTATATAATCGAATAAAATTTCACTGGGGAAAGTGAAGAGGCAAGTATGATATTGAAGCCGGACAATTCTTGGACATTTCAAGGGAAATAGACGGAGGGATAGAATGTATAGGGCGAGTAGTGTTTACAATCGAACCTCACTTACTGTTAAATATAGACATCCACAGAACCATTTTTCTCAAGATCTTAAAATTTTTACAATTTTATGATCATTGGTTGTCGACATAGTTCTCCCTCGGTGAGAAAATTTATTAATAGGTGAGTTCGTAAACAGATAAAAACAACTTCATTTTATCTTAGATCGTAAAATGTTTGATTTTCAAACGCAATCTTAGGACCATGACTCCAATATTACTGGTTCCACTCCATCCAATCAATTACTTTTTATTTATTAAATGCCTCTCACGAAATTTGGCAGCGGAATTCATTATTATTTGAATTTCAACACTATCTATCTATCTATCGCTCAACGATGAGATTACCTATATGTTTATTTTTGAATTAGACTCTAATAGAGTGATAAAATATTGTATAATACTGGAAATAACTACTAGTAGAATTATATTTATAATAAAAAATGCATAACGATAAGATATTCAAGAATCAAAAGACAAAAGTGGATCTAAAATCTAGTCTCAGAAAATAAAGAATTTCAACCAATGCCGTATAATTCATAATTAGTATTCTCAACAGATTAAATGTTTTATTGTAATATCATAGACAAGGCCATGCAACCCCTCGGTTTGAGTGTAGCAAGAAACCAGAGAGCCAATACTCAATTGGCAGCTAATAAATTTTAATTAAACTAAACCTGTACAAGACCCAAATCTGCCACTTTCTAGATCAGTGATTCTCAAACTTTATCTCTATCGGAATACTTTTATTAATTTAAAAATTTGTAAACACTCCAAGGATCTAATAAAATTGTACTTTAAATAAGCTTACTACCAGGTACGTATCTAGAGAATTTTTATAGGGAGGAGGGGTCGGTTACTGAGCAACTGATTTGTTCAGGAATTTTATTCCCCTAGCCTCGGCATAGGTAAAACAAAATTGAAATGATTTGTTATTATACATAATTAAGAAACAGCTATCTAGTAATAGGATGTGGTTCGAAAAGAAAATCAAAAGACAAATTTTACTCTAACATTTATGGTTCGTTTGAACATCTTGTATCCCCCCTGACTCCTATAAATCTATAAATAGATATATTATAATAATAATTTTATTAATAAGTATAATGTATATTATGCATAATTATAATTATATTAAATTATATACTTAAATGTTTTAAATATTAATTTAGATTTAAGAACAAATGCATGTTAATATATTGTATTTATGCTTATATTATTAATTATTATATCCATCAATAACAAAAACAGAATTATTAATTACGACTTCACACAGTAATTAAATTTAAATAAGAAATTTGAGTTGGTCGTTTTTTAATTAATTATTTTTTCTATGTGTAAAAGACAATGCAACTCTAAGTCCATTATTGGATAAAAATACTTGGTAGGTTTCACATTAAGATATAAAAAAATAAAACGAATTTATTTTTGGAGAATCTTTAATCTCGATATATAAATTTCGGGTGACTAACCCATCTTCAGGAGAAACAGAAAGTAACTGATGATAATGTTTCTCCTGAAGATGGGTTAGTCACCCGAAATATATATATCGAGATTAAAGACTCTCCAAAAATAAATTCGTTTTATTTTTATATCTTAATGTGAAACCTACCAAGTATTTTTATCCAATAATTTTAAAAAATGTTTCACCAAGTACCATCACCAAATTCCTTAAAAACTATCTAAGTCCATGCTTAACTTTTACAAGTTTTGATCTCTTTTTAAATTGTATATTTGTTAATGCTGAAATTATATTTCAATTAAAATCTCACTAGTTTATTTCTTGTTATTCGTCGGGGCCTATATTTCTATTCTTTCATAGCATTTTCAATTCATCTTTCCATGTTGTTTCTGGTCTTATTCCATTATATTTAGTGGTATGAATTTAAAAATTATCTTAGGCCATCGTTGTTCGCCCATTCTCATCTCGTGGCCATACCATATCAACTGATGTTTGTTAGTTTTCTTATGTGCTCGTTTCGTACGCGATCTATTTTTTATTTTTTTATTTTTACAACATTTAATAAAATTATCAAGTATTATTTTACTATTTATTTATTATAGATTTTATTTTACTTTTTTATTTTATGGGGGGAAAAGTATCAAAAAGTAATGTACCTACATAAATTTGATAAAAAAAAAACTGATTTAAATACAAAACTATACTGTTACTTTAGAATGAAAAGTGACAAAATTTGATTTTTTTATTGATTTAATTTCCTTAGAATACTGACAATTTTAAGAAATATCTTATGTTTTTATTAAAACAGAAAATTAATTTTATTTTGATTATCGCAAATCATATAGGCTTGAAGAAATAAATAAATAATTGTAAAGTAAAGGACAAATAATAAAAACGCAAAAGGGCGCTTTATAAGCATAGATAAAGACGCCTTACCACGGGAACCTGTGCCAACTTGCAACAAAACATGTCAGTACTTGTAGACTAAGGCGAACGCGAGCTGATGATTTATTGAAAATTATATAAAAGGAGCTTTTATCATCATCGCATGCTGATTATTGAAGAAAAATAATTAAAATTATACATTTAGCAGGGTCATTATTATCCTCAATAA
The DNA here is from genome assembly GCA_024734495.1 of Forficula auricularia. Classification (NCBI taxonomy): domain Eukaryota; kingdom Metazoa; phylum Arthropoda; class Insecta; order Dermaptera; family Forficulidae; genus Forficula; species Forficula auricularia. Next base: position 11,203,686 of record JALMQS010000101.1, read on the forward strand.
ATATTACATATATATTCAGTTTATTCAAAATATTTTATTTAATAAATTATCTATCTAGACACACGGCAGCACCAGCCATGTGTATATTTACAAGAATCATTTCGAGCTATTTATCTTTAATATTTTATGCTATTTAATTACAATTCTTTCAAGAAGGCTCTTAAGATTTCGATGAAATTCAAGGATTAGGGGGTTGTATAAAAGGCCTCCTTTCTATTTCTTTTGAATACCGTACACACAAAAAATGGAACGTTCGTCATATTAAAATGTAGTATATTTTGACTAGTTAAATTTTTATTAAACCAATTATTTTACATGAATTAATGTATACATTGTATTTGAGCTTCGACTCCGGAGATTACTTCTCCACCATCGACTGTCTTTGATCATCTTTTTAGTCCTTGTTTTTAATAAGAGGAAAAAACTAATTAAATAAAAAAACCTAATTTCCGATAATATTTATTTCCCATTCACCTCTATTCCCCTCCTTCGACTAGTTAAATTTATATTTACATCTATTAATAGTTCATCTCTACCTCGACCATCGCGAGATTTACGTAGTGTGGCAGTGTGGCAGCCAAGTTCGGAAAAGAACGGGCAGCCCACCGGGCACGAACCATTTCGAGTTACTTTCAAACCCCCCCCCCCATAACTCAAAAACTATTAGACTTATATACTTGAAATTTTGCATGTCTAATAAGGCCCAATGGAACACAGAGAATCCCAAATTTCATGAATAAACCTATTATAGTTCTTGAGTTATTAATGTCTGAAAAGTGCCATTTTTAACACTGACTCACTGACTGACTGACTCACACATCAAAAACCTAGAGTCCCACGTGAGATTGGGTGAGATTCGGCTCTACCCCCCCCCCCCCGCGCTCCCTCCCCCCTAAACGCCTCACGTAATTAAGGGACGCCCCCAAAATACCTTTCGATCACAGACATTGCCTACCTGCCAGGCGGGCTAAAGTCAAGTGAATTTACACTCAAAAATATCTATTTTTTTTTTGCTTATCGTGCTTAAAACATCATTTATGATTTCTTATATGTACTCTGTCTGCATATCTATGAATCTATATAACTAGATATTCATGATAACTCAAGAATAGACGATCCTAGAAAAGTCGATCTCATGTCATAGTGTTAATATTTCTAAAAAAACAACTGATCAGATTTCGAAGCTTCTAGTTTCAGAACTTGCGTTTGAAAAATGTAAAAATATTAGAAAACAAATTGATTTCTTATATTCGGTTGATGCTAATTAGCTAAATTTCGGTTCATGAATTTCTAAGATACCTTGTACTTTTTTGCCGAGATCTGATTGTTCAACCTGTTGACTAAAAAATTTACCAAACTGAGAGCATGTGTACTGGAACATAAATTCCTTTTATTTTGATTTTTTTTTTTTTAATTTTAATTCAATTTATTCAAATCGAATATCTTTATAATAGAAAATAGGTCTTTGATACCTTTACACTTGCCCTCAATAAGTATATTTTGGTTCATAAACTGTTCTTTTTTTTAATGATTCATCTTAAAGTTTATAACCCGATGACTGTTTTGACGCAACCATCCACCGCTTCTCAACTCTATCTCATATCGATTCTTTTCCATCCCATATTTTTAATATTTGGGGAAAATACTGCAATCAAGAATTTTCCCATTCCTTTTTCTTTCTCTATTCAACCTCTAAAATATTTATTAGCTATCTTACGTATTTCAACGTGTGCTACATTAGCTCTTCTTCTTCAGATTCTTCCACAGGGTTCGTTTTCTCTAATTTAACTTACTTGATGTGATGTTCGTCCTTAGTTGAGTAAAAAACTATAAAAAATATGACGAATAAAGATTTTATTATTGAAACTTAGAGAATGATTAAATGCTTTGGAAAACTAAATTTAGTCTACACTCCAATTTAGAACTTCAATCAACATAGAAGATTTAAATATAATGCTTTTATTTCTTAATCTCCTTTCTGCCATTTAAGTAAAAAGACCTCTCTGCTGTGAAATGATATGTTATTATTATTATATGATATAAAAAGATTTGTTATCAATAACATCAGTTCAACCTGGGGGTGTAAAGCTTGAAATAAACTTATTATCATTTGAAAACAGCTTTTAGAATTATAAGCAGAAACGTCAGGAATAAACTAAAAAATTATAACAAATTTACTAATTTTCTCTTGTGTGGTCCAACCGGCAATAATTATCCAACTTTAATGTTTATTCAATTGATTACACTTTAGTAGAAGCACAAAAATTATTTCATTCATTAATATAATTTATTAATAGGTAATCTATATATATAAAATTAAGGTTTTGTCTGTACATTGGTCCAAATTACGCCAAATTTTGGTTGCACACGTTTCAAGCAAAGTTATGAACAAAAACACCCTCAACAAAATTCCTGTCTGTCTGTATATTTCCGTGGGTTCCGGGAAAAAAGTTGCTTTTTTAATTAGATAATTCATAATTAATAATTATTTATCTTTTATTATATTTTAGAATTTATAAATGATATCTCAAATATTAAATATTTTCATTAACTACAGATTAAAATTTCGTATTTTTTTTAAATCTCCTGAAGTACCTACCTAAATGAAACCAAAATAGTAATTAAATTTTTACGAATCGATATTAACTACTTTCTACGAAGAAAACTCTGAATTTTATTTTATTTATTTTCCATTTGCGCATTATATCCGTCTCGTAAAAACTATGCAATTTCACTTTACGCATAACTCACATTAGCAATTAATTAAGCAAGCTGTGTTAATCCGTTTTAATAGTTAGATGCTCGTACACTGTAAAGTTTAAAGCGTTTTTTAACCTGAACGAAACTCGTTAATTTTTAAATGACTGCCCTCCCATTTGCAGGAAAAGAAAGTGATTGAATCCTGTCAGATCTCAAGGACAGATTGACACTTCTCCATGGTAATTCATCTCACAAAAAAACAAACAAGCATTTTTTTATTTTAAATAACGATTGAAGATATAAAATAAGTTTTAGTTTTTTCTCCGTATGCCCTGGAGGTTGGGGGGAGGGGGGGGGTGGGTATTCACTCGAATTTTTCCTTGTTCATTATTTTCAGGCACGTATGAAAAATGGAGAAAACATTTTTTTTTTCTGTTTGTTCTGATATCCAAAATAACTCAAGAATAAAAAGTCGTTCTGGAGACTAAAATTTTTTATTTTCAAATCAAAGAACTGTTTAGATTTTCGCTTGATTTCTTCAAAACTGAGGTATTATGCAGAAAATATCTTTTTTTTTAGATTTTCACACGTTAGCATGAGATAAGGCATAAACAAACAAATAAGTGTATCAAGGAATAAATTTTGAATAGTTAATTTAATTCAATTAAGAGACGTTACCCCATAGCTTCCTGTGAAACCTAAAACCTCTCTCCCCACCATCTTCGAAATTAGCGGAGAGCGAATTGAGCTTTAAAAAAGTTTTTACGTTTTCTTCCAATTTTTATATAACATACTATGGTGAAAACACAAGAAAATTTTAATTAATTTTCTAATTTCACCATAGGCCGTCTAACTGAAAAATTTAAGTCATTAAACATCCACTCGAAAATTTTAAATACGAATCTTAAATGATTAAAATATTTAAACATGAATTCTGTTTTAGAATGAATTTATTAATATATTTGTCGAGAATGCATCCTTACGGCATAATTCTAACATTCCAGCAAGATCTCACTTGTCATCTTCGAGGATAGTTTGCATTTTAGGCTGCTATTCGAATAGAACCGTAATAAACATTGGATTTGCGACTGCTAGAACGAACTCAAGTGGAATAAATCCTGAACTATACGAGTATACATTTATTAAATACTAAATATGTATGTGTATAGAGTATAGAGGATATAGGTACAATATAAATATGTTTAATATGAAAGATTTCAATTTTCCGATGGTAATAAATTCAAATTTACTAGAAAATCATAAGATGGTGTCATCTATTAAATCAGATGGAATGGAATATTTTTAATTATATGTCAGAGGGGTTGTTTTTCACCCCGGGAATCGAACCCGAGTGCCAGTAACAGCAAACCGGGCCAGCTGGCTCACCTGCGGGATGCGAACCTCTCTGACATATGTGTCGGGTTCGATTCCCGAGGGGGCTAAAAACAACCCCTCTGACATATAATTAAAAATATTCCATTCCATCGGACTTAAAAGATGACACCATCTTATGATTTTCTAATAAATATGTTTGTTTATCCCAGTGGAATCTTTTGAAATAGCACACAATATCATCGTTAACTTAAAAATATTTAGCTCAGTTGTCAGAATCAGAAAAAATAACCTACTATTTGTAAAAATTAATATCCTTGATTATTTATTTTAAATATCTTATAGCTTAGTGCTCTTCAATGAATGTGTACCTATATAATTGTGTGTGTTACGAATTTCTGAACAAACTTGTTGAATCAATACCTTTAAGGAAATTCCCTAATAAATCGATTTTCTTGCAATCCTTTTAAAACTTTGAATACATATTTATAAGTGTCCTTTATACGTAGAACTTTTTTTCACTAGTCCTTGCGGCACTAAATTTGTAAAAATTGACCATTGAAATTTGCATATTTAACACACGAACCCTATCGCGATTGATGTTAAAGCGACTGTTTCATTAAATAATAATCGTAATTTTCTTGAAATTATTTTGAAAAACTGAGAATCATTAACTGAAGATATAACAAATATTTTTCTGTTAAAATAATTGTATCTAGCGATATTCGTTTTGTATGTAAAATGTTAAAAATTAGATACTTTTGATGGTTTTAATTTTTTTCTCTCATGGTATGGCAAGTAAGAGATGGCAACATGACACTAAAATCACTCAATTTTTCCATATCTAAAAAACTTCTGCAGGTGGTACATTTGAGATTTTTAGCTAATTATCTCAACCTAACTATACTGTTCTCATCTGAAATTTCGCATTGCGCTGTTTCATGAAGTATTTTTTTTTTATTCTTTGGCTTTTAGCGTCGGTAAGAATGTAATGTTGCCAGATCCGAGAAACAACCCAGTGAAAATATTTTTGCCTTTCTGCGCATGTGAGAGTAGGGGAAAGAGCGAACTTCATCTGAGCTTAAGGTAATTCCTTAAGGAGTTTGACTAAAAAAATAAAAATCTGTCAAGGGTTATTTTTAAATAAATACTCAACCCCTTGACCTAGAAAGTTGACATTTTTGCAAATGATTTTTCTTATTATTCTAATGGGCACTAAAAAGGATTTTTCGAAATTCGACTTTAAAGTGAGATAACATTAATGATCGTGTAAAAAATATATTTAATACATAACAGGAATAGCAGGGAATTGGACAAAAAATAAAAACACAGAGTTTTTATTAAATGGGCTAGACGTTTAGTCAATTTATTTTGACTTCCTCAGTGGTCCATTTTATCACTCTTGTAAAAAACAATTTCACTATACTACAAAACATCATTAATCTTATAATAATTGTTAAGGAAAAGTCCAAGATTGTTGAATAATTGGAGCCAGGAATGTATTTAAAAAAAGATTAATGATGTTTTGTCGTATAGTGAAATTGTTTTTAGACAAAGAGTGATAAAATTGGCCACTGAGGAAGTCAAAATAAATATACGAAACGTCTGGCCCATTTAATAAAAAACTCTGTGTTTTTAATTTTTGTCCAATTCCCTGCTATTCCTGTTACGAATTTATTATGACATAATATTTAATACAAGTGTTAAGGGATTTACTGGTTCCGGCTAATATTGAAGTTATCGACTTCAACTTAATTTCAAACTTAAAAATGAATCCCCTTAGCTCTATCTAGGAATATCATTCATATACCATGTCTTAACCAAGTGCGATATGAATTTGCTTGCTTCCTATTTGCCGATTTGCTTGCTCGCTTGCTTTCTTCTGCTCTTGAAAAAGACAAGAGAACCTCCTACTACAATTGCTTTACCCACCCGCTGGCAGTCCGTGCGCTGCTTTCTTTAATTCTGGACGCCCACCTGACCTGACGCTTGATTCACCAATTCAAGTGTCAAGAGTATCTTCAAAGGTATTTTGAGTATGTAATTATATTTTAAGTACCCGACTTGATGTCTCGCGGCTGATTTGGATGCGATCGATGTCTTTGCTTACGAAAGATCCAAAGAATGGAATGTCACCGCCCAGATGTCTCTTTCCCTCTCTAATCTCTAATTGGAACTCCTTGTTGTTCATTCAAATACACGAAGCACTTCCTTGGTTTGACCCTTCCTTCCAATTCCAATGCTGTCACTCAATCGTTATTTTTGTACGAATTAAAGTGAAAATCCTAGAAAACAATCGCTTACATTTGAAATTGAGATTTCCCACCTCACATCATGGATTCTATTTTAATTTATCTGGAAACTAATTTACCAAGCAAATATATTCAGTTGATTTAAATTAGTAGGAATTAATTCAAGGTTAATCAAAGAGGTAAAACATCATAAATAATAGAATTTAAGCGGTCCTATCTATGTCTTTGCACTTAAGACTTGAGGATTAATTTTCAACCAATTGACTATTAATACTATATACATTGTACATCCTCCACTAACCCTTCATTTGATGGATTTCAACCCAAACAATCAATGATAAAAAAATTTATCATACTTGTTTAGTAGAACGGCAATTTTGAAAAAATCTTTGGAATCATTTGTGAGAAAAATAAAAACCACCCACAACCTTCAAATAAAGGGGAAAATTGCTAAAAATGGATTAAAATTGGTGGGTTTCAAAAAATTTTCGTTATAATATTTCACCTCTATAACCAACACTATACCTACAGTTTCTTCTCTAATTTAGACTATTTTCTCACTTAATGAGAAAAATATTTTGATTTATAAGAATTGTCTTTCTCAAGATAGGAGGATTATTTAAATCTCGCAGACAAATTTTTTTTCGATAAAATAATTTTTTTTTTACATTTTGTAAAAAACTAAATGATTCAATAAAACCTGAATTAAAATCTAGTATGTATGTTAAAAACAAATAAAATAAAAAAGTAACAAAAATATTACTATACTTTTACTTTTTCTATTTATATACAATCTAGTCAGACATTCAGCTTTTTTCTTAACCAGGAAGCACCTTCATTATACCTATATTTATTTATTTACTAGCTTCAAGGCCCGCCGAAGGCGGGCCTTTTGTTAGCCAGGGGGCTTCGCCCCCTGGACCCCCACGTGGCTGCTTTATTGATGTTTTATTAGTAACAGAGAATAAATATAATTGTTTTATTATAAAGTCTTAAATAGATATAATTTGAGATTCGATTTAACTGTAATATACACTCATAACAAATAAGATGAAACAACTATTTAAAATGTATTAAAAATCTCTATTTATAAAAAATTCTCTTATTCTCAAGCTTGAGTTGTTTATCATAAAAGAATTTAGTCTTATTGATTTTAAGTCGATTCCTCCATATCTTCAGCAATGGTTACCAATTATAATCGAAGGGTCAAAAATCTAATGTAGAATTGTTATTCCTCAAGTATTAGATAAGAATCGATTGCTATTTTTGATTTTAAGTCGATTCTTCCATGTCTTCAGCAATGGTTACTAATAATAATCGAAGGGTCAAAAATCTAATGTAGAATTGTTATTCCTCTACTATTAGATAAGAATCGATTGGTATTTTTGATTTTAAGTCGATTCCTCCATGTCTTCACTAATGGCTACCAATTATAAATAATCGAAGGGTCAAAAATCTAATGTAGAATTGTTATTCCTCTACTATTAGATAAGAATCGATTGGTATTTTTGATTTTAAGTCGATTCCTCCATGTCTTCAGCAATGGTTACCAATAATAATCGAAGGGTCAAAAATCTAATGTAGAATTGTTATTCCTCTAGTATTAGATAAGAATCGATTGCTATTTTTGATTTTAAGTCGATTCCTCCATGTCTTCACCAATGGCTACCAATAAAAACCGAAACGTCAAAAATCGAATGTAGAATGGTTATTCCTCGACTGTTAAATGAGAATCGATCATTATTTTTGAAATAAAGTCAACATCAGGCGCGGATCCAGATCTCTGATTTGGGGGGGGGGGGGGGGGGGACCCCCCCCCACATAGAACTTTATTTTCTTCAATTTTAAAATTTAATGTTATATAACAAAAAAGATTAAATAAACATATAAAAATTGTTGATCTCCAATGCTTTGGGGGGGGGGGGGCGGTCGCCCCCATCGCCCCCCTGGATTTGCGCATGGTTAACATGAACTGCAAATAGCAAGTGATATCTGATTAATAATGAAGGAATAAACATATTAATATTTCAAATGAATTTAAATAAAGTTTAGCAACGATCCGTTGCAGTTTATTTAATTAAATAACAATTTTTGAGTTCGTCAATTAAATTGTCAAATTAATATTTGTGGGATTTAAAATTCATTGTAATTAAGTACCTTGAGGACCACAAAAAAGGTCATATATAGTTTTTTGTAAAATTATATTTTAAAGTACTTTATTTTAGAATAAGATAGTACATTGGATAAAGTTTAGCAACGATCCGTTGGAGTTTATTTTTTTAATTTTTGTTTTTAAATGTACTTTAAAAAAATAGATAGTTTTTTAAATCTGTGTTGCATTATTAAATTCCTCTTCAACGATAATGTGGTTAGATCTCTTTTATCTATGCTATTAAGAATAAATGACATCTCAAAAATGTGACAGATAGGGCTGCCAACACAAAGTTAGTTTGCTAGTTTAGTTATTTTATTGTTTGGCAAGCTAGGTTGGCTAAACACATTTTGTTTTAGTATTCCGTGAATTTTCCTATTTCCCGGGCAACTTTTCCAATTTTTTTTTACGTATTAACCTGAATTGGACTATTACGAACATTTAAAAAAAAATAAAATAGATCTGTGTCGTAGGACACCGGATAGGAACGAAGTTCCTTATTATAAAAATATTAATTTTAAGTTCTATTCTAGGTATAAAGAAAAATAATTATTCGGGTATACATTTTTTATTATGATTTTTTTATCGATAAAAAGCAAAGAAACTACTTTATAAAATTATCTTAACACCTTTATTTTATTTACAATGATTTATAAAAATATATAATATATAATAATAATAATATACAAAAAGAAACAGGTATTTATATGAATAATAATAATTAAGCCTAATTATGTTCTATCATAGAAACTATAGCTTTATGGTAACTAAAATAAGATATATATATTTGTGATTCGATTTTTGCCAAATATCTCGAGAAAACAGCATCGATAGTAGTATTGTCTCTCGTAGTGGATTCATCTTCATTATTGTTCATATTTAAATCAAATGTATTTTTCAGAAAAGTTTTAAATGACTCTGATTGCTTATCTTTGAAGTTAATATTGAAGTCACCTGCCAAAATTAGTGGAAGTTGGTCATAATTGGTACCATACTCTTCAAGTAATGCTGTAGATGCTGCAGAATACTCCAACAGTGATCGATGTATGAATCCTTGTATGTCTATTAACTTCTGTTTCTGTGCAATGTGACTACCATTACGATTTCAACGCCGTTTTCCATCTTGCAAATAGCAGAACAAATATCTCCAACAGGTGAATGTCTAAAACCAAAGTCATTAGCATTTCTCATTATTATGTCCATATTTGGTGAAACAATATTAACAGTGTCGTCATTCGATTGGTAAATCGCAACTCCACCTGATCGAACATTACCTCTTTTATAATAGACGATACAATTAAAATTCGAGTAAAATTCTCAGGGATTCCCGACCACAGCACAAGCCAGAGGCCCCGCCTCCAGAGTGGATGCGCGCGCATGAGCATTGGCACGCTTTTTTTTAACGTTACGGACGTTTTTCACCGGCTAGGGTACCCCTCCGAGGCGTCCCATAAGGAACTTCGTTCCAAAAAATAGCCAAATCGGTCCAGGCATTTGAGAGATCCGCGCTTACAAAGAAAAAGAAATTCATTTTTATTATATAGATAATAAATGTACATGGGTTGACCCTCGTGGTGTACATCATAGGAATGTACATTATACAGTATGAAATTCATGGAAATATACAAATATAACAATAAACAAAAAGGTCAAATTATATTTTTACTTATATTAACTATTTATATCCAAAGAGCCCATTCAAGGGATATTAGGAATAGTCTCTTCAAATAAGGTATATATTATTCTATATATACAAGATATATCTTTGTCACAGGTAATGTTATCTCAAAATCTTGTAATAATAAAATCACCTATATCAGAAACAATCTAAGTCACAAATGACGAGTTTAAAAATTCGAATTAAGAAAAACGTAATAACTTCCCCAAATTTTGTTTAAATTCATTTTATTTTAAACCATGACTTACAATGGCATATTAATAGTAAACTAGAATGAATCAAATGACTAGTAGGTACTCATAGTCAAATAGAGCTACAAGTTCAAATTGTCATGGACTATTTCTGAAACAGTTTCGATTATTATTACTCTACTGGCTAAATTTTATAAAACGTTGGGAAACGTTCGTTTCTATGGTGAAAAATAGCGGAACTTCGAAAACAGGGGTGAAATTTTTTTAATTAATAAAGTCGTAATAAAATAATGTCTATTCAATACATTATATTAATATAATATATTCATTTCATTAATTCATTAATAATCAATAATTAATTACCTATATATTATTATGTAAATTTATATTTTAAAAATGATTTCATCCTTAGGATTATATTTATTTTATTTTTTTAGTTTTTTAAGTAAGAGAGAAAGATAATGGGGGAGGTAAAGAAGCGTAGTTTTCGTGTTGTGGTCTAAGCTTTCCAATGACCTTGTCTATGATGAGGAGATGAAAGAACACCAGGATGCTGCGGTGCAGCCAAAAAAGCTCATAAAAAATTTCATTAATACCGCCACTACAAATGAAAACTCTCCACTTTCAGTCCAATCATTTATTCTGAATGAATCTCCTGAAGGTTAAGTTCCTTGCATCCTAATGGGAATTCCACCTCCGATCACTTAATTCTTTAGAATCAAAAGAGATTTAGAGATAGATTCTATTTCTATCCGGATCTTATTCTATAAATAGATGTTAGCACCCACACTAACGGCAGTTTTTATTCAGAGAGTTTTTCTACCTTGACTTGGCCTTTGAATATATTTTGTAACCGTTATCGGATTTAAAAAGAAAATAATTTAGCTTACACATCAGGAACTAAATTGGAATGTAGTCAACATCAGGAACTAAATTGGAATGTAGTCATCTGATGGCTCAAGTCGTGGATCGAACACGAAAACCTTAACTTGGTTGAAAACTCTCCTCCCTATTTAGAAATTATTATTATTGTACGAGTTCAAGTTGCGGATAGAAATATTATAGATTTTAAATTTTCTAAGCACATCACAAGAGGGTGTCATCTATTAGATCCTAAACACTAACCACCTTTATTTAAGCTATATATGACAGGTGTTTAAATTTAGAATTTTCTAATTTTTTCACCCCTAAGACAAGCAAGCCATGTGGCTGTACCCCTTATTGAAAAAATATGAGAAAATAAAACTAAAATGTTATTAGGGTTATTGATTGTTTTCCATTTATTTTTCTATTAAAAATACTCAGTTTTGATTTGTAGAACTTTGATGTTGTAATTACTAGGTATTTAAGCCAATGAGAACTATACAATTTATCTGCTATACTATATTAATTAGTATGCTTATCCTCTTCAAATAGCTATTATACTCCCATAGGTGTGATTATCCCTAGGTTAAGAACCGTGGCTTTGGACCGCAAAATTTTACAAATTTAAATCTTTGAGTTTAGCGTGTTTACATAGTATGTCAAAGGAGTTCACCTCTCAAGATAGTCAATCGGCCCAAACTGACAAATTTGACACCCGGGTTCGATTCCCGAAGTGATAAAAATAACCCTTCTGACATTTAATTAAAAATAATCTCTCTCTGGTCTAATATAAGTACTACGTATATAATCTTGTGATTTTCTTAGATTATTATTAATATAATTTTTTTTTAATTGGATTCGAAATTCATTTCCGTTATGTAGGAGTAATGTACCCATGGACACCTAGTTACTAAGAAAATGGCTAGCTAGACCCCTGGCAATAGGCTTCGTTTGGACGTTTAAAAGCTGAATGAATATTAGATTAAAAATTTGTAATATTAAAAGGTACATCTTTTAACTAAATTTTAACTCTGTAGCTCACGTCGTTCTTGTATTTGTTATTCTTGATTCGTCTCAAAACTATAGAGTTCATCTGTATAAATAGCCTCTATTTATCTCGAGAATGGGAGCTTGTAGGAAATTTGTTTAGGTGTATTCTTAATTATAATACAAAGAGCTGATTAGTTAATCACTGATTTTTACTTTATCCAATGCAAAGCATGGGTAAAGTATTGTAATCGCTCTCGGGGCAAGCGTGGCTTCAAAGGGTCCTCAGGTAAAGACTACGGAACCCATGGACTCAATTAAAGTCACAAATTGTAGTATTCAATTAGGTTGAATATTAGCAGGTGACGGTTTTGCCAAAAATTACATGGGGTCTCGTCGAGAGGCCAAAAAGTGCGATTTTTTCATTTAGTGCGTGCGTATGGATGGATGTATGGATGGATGTATGGATGGATGTATGGATGGATGTATGGATGGATGTTATCGCTTTTTTGGCCCACGATTTTTTCCACACCGTTGC